>VZRW01011288.1:7021-25022 GCA_013398125.1 Aegotheles bennettii | reverse complement strand
CCCAGGGATGCCGTGGGGCACAGGGGGGCGACCACCCCAGTCCACTGTGGGAAGAGATCTAGGGCCTAGGGACACCATGGGGCATGGGGGTTTACCCCCAAACCTTGCTGTGGGGAGGGCTCCAGGGTTTGGGGATGCTGTGCGGCACAGGGGGGTGACCCCCCCACACTCCACTGTGCAGAGGGGTCCAGGGCCCAAGGATGCTGTGGTGTATATGGGGCAGAGAACCTGTTGCCCCCGTGCTCCCCAGCCCCACAGCACCCCAGAGGCAGCGGGGACCCCTCCCCAGGGACCCCTCCCCAGGGACCCCCAGGCAGAGCAGGGACTGCCCCAAGGAGAGGTGGGGCTTGCTCCAGCACCGGAGCCGGGTCCGGGCAGTTATGGGGTGAAAGCCCAGGCCAAGCCATGTGCCCCCAGCCTCCTGTAGCGCCATGGGGCAGCATGGCTCAGCCTCTGCACCCGGGAGTCTGTGGCCAGCGCTGGCTCAGCTCATGGTGACCCCTGGTGAGGAGGATGTGGCTGACCCCGCTTGGTCTCTTTCAAGGGGCTCTGGAGCCTGGTAGGTCCATCCTTGCACCCACATCTCATGGCAGAGAGTGTGTCCCAGGACGGCTCGACCCTGCGCTGCTGGGGACCAACCATTTAATGCCAACAACAGCGGTGTGGGAAGGAGCACTGGGAATAAAAAGTACCAGGGTGGGTAGGAGGGCAAGCTCAAGTGTACAGGAGCACTCCCCTGCATCCCCCATCCCCTCCTGTCCCCCTAGTCCCAGGGGATTCTCCCACACACATTCAGCATTCCAGCCCCACACCAGCCCCACTCCCCAGGACTTCAAGCAGGCATCCCCACCTCGCTGGGGTGAGGAGGAGGAGGAGGAAGGTGTCACTTTCCAAGATGAGGATGGTGGCCCAGGCAGGGTTGATGCCTGGAGGTGGATGGATCCACTCAGCCTGCAGGTGAAGGAGGCACAAACCCCTGGAAACCTCACCCCATAGCTGCCAGATGTCCAGCCCCACAGCAACCCCAGCCCCTCCAACCCCTTCCCCACAGCACCCTCAGCCTCTCTCCGCCTGGCCAGCCCTGTGGTGTCCAGGGTGTGCCCAGAGCAGGGGTGCACCCGCTCTCTCACCTCCATCATCCCACTCAGCCCCTCCACCCCAGCCAGGAGATGGGTCCCCTCTCCATGAACTCTCCCTGCTGCCAGACCGGGACACACACCACTGCCGGGACGCCCTCCTGGCGTGCCAGGCCCATGGGGATATTTGGTGTGACAGGTCTCAGACGGGGCCAGAGGCGTGGGCAGGAGGTGGCCGTGTGTGCGTGGGCCGCATCGCCCTCTCTGTACCCATAAGTGTCCATTAAACAGCTGTGTCCAACTCCCGCTGGCACACTTACGGCGTTTATGGCTTCTCCCAGGGGATTTCTGGGGAGCCCATGGCTGCCTGTTGTGTTTAACTCCCTGTCCCAGCCTCAGGTCCCTATTCTACCAGGCAGGCTCAGCCTCGTGTGCCCAAAGTGTCCCACGGCATCAATGAGGGGAAGGCAGGGGTGCATCCAGGACTCTGCAAACTCCAGGTGTCCCACATCTTGCCAGGACAGCAGACAGTGGGAAGGGTGGCCCAACTGGCCCCACAACCACCCCAGCCCCTGCAGTGGGAGGTTCACCCATCCACGGGGATGAGGGCACTCCTTGCCTGCGGAGGCACCAGAGGCTGCATTGGGCACCGGGAATGGCGGGATGCTGGGAACACGCTGCTTGCAGCAGTGCTGGGAAACCCAAAATAACCCTGTGGAGACACCAAGGGTCCCCAGGAGCAGGTGTTTAGAGAGTGGTCCCCATGGCTGGAGCCTCCTCCAGTGCTATCCACATCCATGGAGCTCTCTGGGCTGCCGGTGAAGGGGGATCACCTGCCTCGGGGGGCTTCTCTTGCACAGCTCCTGTGCTTCAGCTTGAAGGGGAATGGGGCCTGAAAAGGGGATCTGGGGGGGGATTAGGAGAGGTACACTGCCCTGGCAGCATCCGCATGGTCTGCAGGGTCTGCTTGTTGCTGAAAGCTGGACTTGGATATCACAGGCCATTCCCAGGCCCACGCTTCCCAAGTTGGAGGGGCTGCCACTGCATGCAGATCACAGAGGTGGTATCCAGCTACCCCCCCACCCCAAGAAAATCCAGCCTGAGGATCAGTGAGCACTTCAGGCCCTGGAAGCTGGATCAGCTGCCAGCAGATTAGCTCCTCCATCACCTCAATGAAGAGGATGGACGCCTGGAGGAAGGAGGAGCTGGTGGGTGGTTGGCGTGCCTGAAGCCAGGATGTGGCAGGTGGGTGATGCCCTGGGCTCTGCCAGTGGAGGGAAGCTCCAGAAGAGCCTTTGCCTGGGGCAATGCTGCTAATTGCTGTGTTACTGCAGCTGGAGAGCAGGCTGGGGCAGAGCACAGCTCCTGGGGACCCTGGAGGTGAAGCACCCACTGCCAGCACCCCAAACTTGTGCCCTGAACATCCCACAGGATCCAAGCTGGGAGGACAGAAACCCTCCAGACCCTGATCCAGCCCCAGTCTGCGTCCATCCATTCCCCTGGGGACAAGGCACAGGCAGCTTTCCCAGCCCCAGCCTCCCCTGCCACCTCCTGGGGCAGCTGGGCACCCCTACCACAGCACTGCTGGCCCTGGGGAGATGGCTAGTGAGGGCCACAGGTGACCAGGCTGGCCCATATCCCACAGAGCTGTGCTGTCACCACTGCCATGCTGGCCGCCCAGCACACGTGCTCTGGTCCCCACAAGTGTCCAACACGGGGCAGAGCCCCAGCCAGCTGTGCCTCCACACAGGCAGCCTGGAGGTCTGGGCAGAGAGGGAGGATGTGGTGTGGGAATGGAAGGTGGTGCCATGACATGTCTTAGCTGTCACCTGCTCCTCTGAGACTAGTGACCTCATGCCACCCTGTCCCCAGAAAGCCTCCATGGCCTGCAAACTGCCCTCCTAAATACTGCTGCAAAGCTTCCCCAGGTCTCCCCGTAGCCTCCTTTTCATCCTGGAGAAGAGAAGGCTGACCTTATAGAGGCCTTCCAGTACCTGAAGGGGCTGGTGAGGGACTTTTTACAAGGGCATGTAGCGACAGGACAAGGGGGGATGGTTTTAAACTGAAAGAGGAGAGATTGAGATTGGATACTAGGAGGAAATCCTTTGCTGTGAGGGTGGTGAGACACTGACCCAGGTTACCCAGAGAAGCTGTGGCTGCCCCCTCCCTGGCAGTGTTCAAGGCCAGGTTGGATGGGGCTTGGAGCAACCTGGTGTGGTGGGAGGTGTCCCTACCCATGGCAGGGGGTGGCACTGGATGAGCTTAGAGGTTCCTTCCAACCCAAACCAGTCTGGGATTCTGTATCAGCGCAAAGCTTCCCCTGCACGTTGGGGCAAATCTCCTCATCACTCAAATGCTGGTGCAAACCTCCTACCAAGTTCTGGTGAAGACCACCTCAGTGAAAGTCCAAGAGGCCCCAAACCAAAGGATAGGGGTGGTCCTATGGGATTAAGGCTGAGGCAGGAACTGGATGTCCGAACTAACCCCCCACATCCCACAGGGAAGGAAATACCAGGGTGTTAAATCCATGCTGTAGTGATGGTGCCCATGCAGCCCACGGGTCTGCTGTCCCAGGTCCATTACTGACCACCAGGTGCTACCCACTGGGTGCTATTCTTCCCCAGGGGATTCCCAGCTCCAGGGCTGCAGCGCAGCGTCACTCACTCTGGGGCTGGGGCAGCATCATGGGGTCCTGGGAACACATCTCTGGCTCATGCATTGTGTTTTGCTGCAGTCAGAGTACAGAATCACAGAATCACAGAATGGTCTGGGTTGGAAGGGACCTTAAAGCTATCCAGTCCCAACCCCCTGCCATGGGCAGGGTCACCTCCCACCAGACCAGGCTGCTCCAAGCCCCATCCAACCTGGCCTTGAACACTGCCAGGGAGGGGGCAGCCANTTTAGTTTGAAATAATTTCCCTTCATCCTGTCACTCCATGCCCTTGTCACCAGTCCCTCTCCAGCTTTTCTGGAGCCCCTTCCGGTACTGGAAGGTGCTCTAAGGTCTCCCTGGAGCCTTCTCTTCTCCAGGCTGAACAACCCCAGCTCTCTCAGTCTGGCTTTGTAGGAGAGGTGCTCCAGCCCCCGACCATCTCTGTGGTCCTCCTGTGGACGCGCCAGCATTTGCCACCCTTCACCCATGCGGTCCTGCCATCCGCGAAAGACCCCATGCACCTCGTGCTGCCCGTCCTGCCCGACTCAGGGTGTCCTCTTGTCCCTTGGGGACTCCAGGAAGAGCAGTGTCCCGATCTGCGGGGAGGTTGCACCCTCTGCTGGGACTCAGGGCTATTGCACAGGGCTGCCATCCACCCCAAAAACCTCCTGTGGGGAGAACATGGGCGCTTGGCTTTGCAACGCGGGGTGCAGGATAGCATGCTCTTCCAAGCCCGGGGACACCTCTGCGTGTCCCCGGGCCACCCCTGGGCTTGGCCAGGTGCCATCAGGTCTGGTGTGCTCCAGAAGGGAGGTGACCGCCGCGTGCTCCACACTAGAGCCAAGCAACCTTTGGGGATGTGTTGGGGGAGCTGTGCTGGCATGGGGGGACAGGGGTGACCCGGTGGGCTGAGTGTCACCACAAGCCATGGAACACAGCCAACGCTGGGGCAAGATGTCAGAGCTCCATCCCACCGCTGCCACAGGACCTAGAGGGACAAGGGTCCCCTGGGGAGATGTCCAGGCAGACTGAGGGCAAGGGAACTGGGTAGGGGTGTGAGGAACCCTGAGAGGTGCGTGTGTGTCCCCAGCAGAGAGGTGACCACAGGGTGTCGCCCCTGCCACGTGCCGGAGCCGGCGGTGTCACTTTCGGACCTGCACAGCCATCCCTGGCCACTGCGTTGGGGACAGGAGCACAGGACGGCATGGCCGGTGGGGCACAAAAGCATGCCACAGATGGGCTGGCATCACGGCGCCAGCCATGCCTCCATCCTCACACCCAGCCACCAGTCCCACAGCCACTGGAGCACACAGGGAGGAGGGATGCAAGGACTCATTTCAGTCCCCTGGCAGCATTTCGTAGGGTGGCTTGTGACCCCCTTCTTCTCCTGCCCCAAACCCAGCTCTGACCTCAATCTCTGCCCCATAGCACCCTGCTCCCCATGGTTATCTGTGCCCTTGGCAGGAGAGTGCTGGGCCATGCACCCCATGTCAGGAGCTTGGGCTCAACTCGGGTAGCTTCAGTCTCCTGTAGTCTGGGGTGGGCTCCATCCTCTGCAGCACCCAGGAGTCCAGAGACCCTGGGCCTCAGAGGAAAGGGACCAGCCCGGGGCTCCCTTGGGTCCAGCACTCCTTCCCCATGAGGTGCACTGGGACCCCACTCCTAACCTGTCCCCTGGCAGGAGCCCTGGGCATCCCCCTGTGCAGCCACAGGGTCTGTCCGTGACCAGCACTGGCACAGGGCTGGGAAAGATGCTCAAGCGATGTAAATGGAGCCAGGCACTTGGCATGGGGACAGCGATGCCCACCAGTGCCTGATAGGACTGGACACACGCTGTGTGCTCCTCAGGACAGCCTGGAGAGACCCTGAGTGGGGAAATCAGGTCCCCTTCCCAGGATCTCCTCTAGCACAGCACCAGGAGCAGCAGGACGAGCTGCCTCGACAGGACACAACCCGGCATGGAGGTGGTGCGCCCCTCTCCCGGGGGGATGCAGGTGACCTGGGCCACCTACAGGATCCCATGCAGGGCTCCCACTGGCACGCCGGCTCCCGCCACCCCCACACTGCCGGCTGGGTGGCCCTGACACGGCGTGGGGCTGCCAGAGGCTGCCTTCTGCTCCCTGCATGCTCACTCCCACTTCCCTCCCGCAGCACGGCTGGTGCCTGCGTGTGCAAGGGGTGCAGGGGTGGCTCCGGGACGAGGAGGGGCACGGCGTGGCACCAGGCATGGGGAGCATCTTGCTCCCCGCAGCACTTTCACCATGACTCATCCTGGCAACCCACGCAGCACTCGGGCAGGGTGTCCGGGTCGTCTCCGGCCTCAGTGCAAAGCCATGCAGGAGCAACACATGAACACCACGAGTCCTGGGAGTTTCCCTTCGCACCTCCCCCTGCCTATTGCCCTGGCTTTGCAGGGGGACCAAGAGGTGGCACCAGGGATGGTGGCCCCAACCCTGGTGGCCCCAACCCTGGCATCCTGTGTCCTGCTGTTTTCCTCTCCACAGCTGCCTGCAGCCTGCTAGCCACTATCGAATGCCAGGGCTAGTGTTGGCAGGGGCCACCTGCTGCCATATAAAGCAGGGAGGGAACGGTTTGGGGTATGGTGAACTGCTGGGGTAGAAGGTTTTGGGGTATGAGGAGCTGCTGTCCCATTTCAGCTCTGCAGATCCAAGCCCTGCAGCTGATGTCAGAGCTGATGCTGACTGACCCTCTGGGCAGCAGGGTGGGCAACTGTACGGTGTCATTGTGTCCCTGTATGCCCCAGCATCCCTTCTTGCACCACACATGTGATGGGCACCCCAGCACCCCCTCCCCACCTGAGATGCACCCCTGAACCTAAAATCCAGCACTCACAGTCCCCTCTGTCCCATGTGTGTCCCCTACCCCCCCGTGCCAAGGCACGCGATGGGGACACGGGTAACCAGGCATCGATCCAGGGCTAATCTAGGAGCTCCACGGGGCCAAGGCGTACCCTGGCTGGCCAAGGAGGGAAGAAGGCAGCCAGGATACCTGGAAAGCAGGCATCTGGATGAGAGCCACCCCAGAAAGCCAGTGCTGCTCTTGTCACAGCCAGAGGCGTCCAGCCCGCAGCCAGCTGGGACACAGAGCCCCATCTGGGTCATTTGTCACCCCACCCACCACCGACCGGGCTGCTCGCTCCCCGGGCGGGGGCTGGGGGCTCTGGCAGCGACGGCGGGGGTATTAAAGGGGGAGGCACCTCGTGTTCAGCACCAGGCACTCCGCGACCCAGCAGCGAAAGGATCCGGGGGCTGCAGTGACTGATCTGCGAGGAGCCGCACGCAATTATATCTGTCTCGCTCGGCTGAGCGATGACTAAGGGAAGGACAGGAGAGCAGTCTGCACACCGCCAGGCAGAGGAGGAATGATTTAGGCTGGAGCGCGGGGGCTGCAAGAAGATGGGTTCGGGGGGTGGTGGAGGCTGGGTGGGATGCTCTGGCAACGCTCCCCCTCTCCGCCGGTGGGACAACAGGGACCGGGCTGGGGAGAAACCGCACAAAGCTGAGGGACTGCGAGCTGCCGGCTCACTTCTCGGGAGCTCAGCCGAGAGGGGTCCTGTCCTGGCCTCATCCCCACAGCCAGGCACTGGCTCGGAGACCTGCCATGAGCACGGCAGGACAGCCAGCATCCCCAGGGCATGGAAAACCCCCAGCAGCTGCCTGCAGAGGGCAGGTCCGCAGGCACACACAGCCCCATGCCAGCGGGCTGCGTCCCGGAGCTGTTTGTGGTGGTCCTGGGGCCATTCTGCTCCCATGCAGACGGGCTGTACCACGCATCACTGGGACAGCTGCAGGGGGACAGGCGAGCACTGGCCTTGCAAAAATTCACCTCGGTGCCCACAAGGTGAATTTTTAATGGCAGAAGGGTGGGAAAATGACACCACTATGCAGCACCTCTCCTGAGCCCTAGCTCTCACATAAGCACTCGGTGCACAGCAAAAATGAAAGGCAGGAGAAGGGGATGCTGACACACAGGGGCTCAGCATCCTCTGGGACTAATCCTTCATTCTGGGAAGGAAGGGACCCATCAGATAAGCCACTCCCACAGCCAACAGGTCCCAAACCTAACTCACTGTGTCACCCTGTCCTTTAGGAGCTGAAGACAGGATGGAGACAAGCAAGTTAATCACAGCCACGACTCCTGCTGATGCTTCAGCTGGGTCACCCTGCCTCAGTTACCTGGGGGTTGCCACTCTTCTCCTCCTTCTGTATAGATTTTTCCAGTGTAACTGGGACACAAACATCCCAACCCAGCTGGCACATAAGTCGTGGAAACCTGCAGCCATACAGGGAGCAGAGCCAAGGAACCTGCATGCCCTCCTGACCTCCCAGCCCAGGAGGACATGTGCAAGGGAAGCATCACTTCTAACCCAGAAAGCTCGCAAAACTTGCAGCCAGGAGTGCCTCAGGGGTCTCTGGCTCACTTTAATGGTGCAGAATTGAAATCCATGGTCCAGGATGGTGCGGTAAAGAAAATTAAGGCAGGGGGTAGAACCCAGCGTGATTTCACACCCAGGCACTCAACGGGACTTGTCAAATAATCCTGGCTTCTTTAATTGATGACTTTATAAATCCAGTTGCTAAAACAGCACTGTGGACATACCAAGCTGCTATCAGGTCACCCTCCAGCACCCTGAGCACCAAGAAATACCAGGGAGCACCCAGAAGTGCTGCAAGTCCAGTGACCTGCCAGGACCCAGCCTTGGGACCTCCACCCATCACATCAGCTCCTAAGGGCAGCAACACCTCTGTCACCACCTGGTCCCCTCTGAGCCATCCCATGCCTGGCAGGTCCCTGGGCTGGCAGCGAGGTGGTATTCAGAGACCACAGCATTACCCTGGCTTTATTTCCTATCTCCTCATCCTCACAGCAACCTAACATCCTATTCCAACACCCTCAGCATAGCCTGGCAACGGCTGTACCAGCATGGAAACGGCTGTACTGGCATGGAAACGGCTGTACTGGCATGGCAACAAGACTGCCGGTGGAGAGACAAAAATGTGAGGCAGATCCCGCTTTGTCCCAGCCGTCTCTCTGCTTCCCAGAGCAGCAAAGCAGCCCCATCTCCCATGGGTACCTCCAAAGGGGCTGTGGATGCTGGGTATAATGGGCTCCACTAGCCTCATCTCCTCCCCTCCCCATCACCAAGCATTGCATGACACGAGTTGCTGGGTCTCAGCGCAGCTCTCACAGGGGGTGGCACCCAGGGAGTTGCACCAGCATACAGATGTCACTTGCAGCTCTCCTGCCGGGTTGACCCATATGCCCCCTTACCTCTCCCACAGCAAACACCTTCTTTGAGGAGCATAAATTTGGGAGACACAGGAAAATGGTCCCTGTGGGTTTTGGCTGCCAAGGGCTTTTTCCTGCAGCCTGTCCCTGTCTGCCAGGGCAGGCCTGTCCCTCAGGGCCAGCAGTGGGGAGGAAAGGCACTGGCATCCCCAGGTAGGGGGGGGGGACATTAGGGCTGCCCTCCTCACCCCGTTTGGCCAGGGGGATGCCTCCCCGGCAGCAGGCAGGGAGGGCGGCTGGAGCATCCCCCTTTGCCGGGGAAGGAGATCCGGTGAGGGCATCGGAAGTTACACAACACTGTGCCAAGCAGACAAGGCAGCGAGCACCAGCCCCCGGAGTGAATTCCCTGACGTGGCAAACATCTCCCGAAGCCCCCTCGACACCCACCTGCACACGCAGGCTCCCGGAGCCCACGCGCATACGCAGGCAGGAGCCCACGCGCTGGCGCACGCCTGCCTCTAAAGGAAAAGCCTCGCCAGAGCCAGTGCCGGATTAGTGAATTGCCTCATTCATTCACCCTCTCCGGAAGCTTTGCCCGTACATGCGAGCACACGCGCGGGGAGCCATGTGCGGCAGACGCGTGCGCCCACCCGCACGCCCTCCAGGAATCCGCTCCACGGACACCTTCTCCACCACCCGCTCCGAAATGTAGGTGCAGTCTGTGCCCCTGCACCTCCCTCCACGAGAACCCCAGCTCTGCAGGTGGGGAACAAACTGGAGCAAATTTTGCCCTTAACCCCTATCATGGTGCAGTCCCTCTGGGAGAGGAAAGACTCCCTGCCACTTTCTGATCCCAAATCCAGAGACTCTGACATGGGAGATGCCCCCTTAGTGCACACAAAAGCACTCCCAGCCACGGCTTGGACAAGACCCCATCTACAGGGGATGCTGCCGTAGCAAAAAACCCCTCACCATGGCCAGACGGGTCCTTCCATCCCCAAAAGCCTGAGCAGGACCTGGCAGGGGCCGTGCAGGGCACAGCACATGCACGGTGTGGGGGACATGCATGTGCATGGCATGCAATGTGTGCATGCCCAGCGACACATCCATGTGAGATGCACAGACAGAAACCTCCATTTCTAAGCTGAAAGGTCTAGCCCGGGGTCGTCACCCGGCAAACTCTCCCTGGGGATGCACCAGCTCGTAGCACACACCTGCGTGCAACCCCAGGTGGACACCACACATGCCCACAGGCATGTGCACACACCTGCCATGCACTGCAGAACCCACCTGGGGGTTCAGGGCACGCAGGGATCACACAGACCAGGCAGCAGCAGCAGCACAGAGCAATGCCTGCAGCCTGCCTGCTCCCCAGCACGTCCTCATGCAACTCCAGCCAAGAGTGGGACAACCACCTCACCGAGCAGGGAGATGGAGCAGATTCAGATAATTTCTTTTCCTAGAATAACTTCTTTTTTTTTTTTTAAGCACCACGAGGTGCCCGAGAAAACATCCCATATCCACCTCCGCCTCCTCGCTTGGCAGCATCCCAGCAGCACCGAGCCGTGGTGCGGCAGTGGCAGCCAGCACGGTGAGCACAGCACCCACCAGCATTGTGCCCTGGCCTGGGTCTCTGTCCCGACCCAGCAGGTAGGTCACAGGTCCCGGCATCCAGGGTGGTCAGCTGTCATCAGGACATGTCCCCAGTCCTAGTCTCCCCCCCTGTGTAGAGGAAGCACCGATGCACCTGCAGATGCCTCATGACCTGCAGGTACCCCAGGACAGGGACCCAGCTCTTTACCCCCCTCTAATCACTGCTGTAGACATGTGCCAGTGTCTGCATGGGACGGGGGGGGTGGTTCTTGCAGTGGGGGCTGCTGCTCACATTGGCATGATCCAAGGATACACTGACCATGCACTTTGAGGAGGCAAAACCATCAGTGCCCACAGCTCTGTCCCCAACCGCCCCCTCGGTGGTTGCTCTTCCCTTTGGACTTTGAATATTCTTATTTTTCTTCAACCTTATCTGGAATTTGAGACCAGGCACAGGGCTCGTACCTGCCCAGGTTGCTTTTCCTTCTTCACCAACACTGGTCACTCAGCACCACTCCAGCCTGTGTGAAGCTTTACAGGTGGTGGTCTGCTGGAGGGCAGCCCTGCCACCACGGCAGCGATCCTGGGGCCGTGGTGCAGCTCAGCCCCTTTCCCCAAGCCCTGTACATTGAATGCTCCAGTTTTGTTCCCCTCCAGCAGCAGCAATTTATCCTCCCCGCCTTCCTCCCACTCCTCACCCTCCTTCAGGCTGTACATTCAGTGCTGCTGCCTTTGCTGAAGGTTGAAGCAAAGCAGGGAATTAGTTTGGGGCTGTCTTTTCTTAAGCATTAATTCTTCCAGCCCCTTCTCATGCAGGGACGCTGCTGCTCTCCTCATTTGCTCCCTAATTACACGGCACTGTAACTTTTCCCTCTTTGCTTGCTCTCTGCCAGCAAATTAACTGAAAGAGGGGAGATTTAGATTGGATATTAGGAAGAAATCCTTCCCTGTGAGGGTGGTGAGACACTGGCCCAGGTTGCCCAGAGGAGCTCTGGCTGCCCCCTCCCTGGCAGTGTTCAAGGCCAGGTTGGATGGGGCTTGGAGCAACCTGGTCTGGTGGGAGATGTCCCTGCCCATGGCAGAGGGTTGGGACTGGATGAGCTTTAGGTCCCTTCCAGCCCAAACCATTCTGGTAGTCTACAAAATTGGGGCGTGAGGTCTGCAAAGTCTTGCTTTCACCTTAACCCCCCACCAGCCCTGACCAGGCTTGGATGAATTTGTTCTGCAGTGGTCCTGCCAGAACAACCACTTTATCCTGGTGCCTTACAGCAGCTCTGGGTACCACGTGTCAGGCTGAATCCTCTCTGCAGTCCTCACCGTGGGCTTGGGGAATTAGAGCCCGCAGTGGTCCAGATGTGGCCCCACAGTTGGCCAGCTGTGCAAGGCTTCCAGACACCTCCGCATCCCCAGGGGTCTCACCTCTCCGGTCTAACACTGCCCTGATTTCAGCTGGGATAGGGATAATTTTTCTCCTTAGCAGCTAGAATACACCATGGTTTGGATTCAGAATGGGATTTGGTATGAGAAAATGTTGATAATGCACTGAAGTTTTTGGTTGTTCCTAAGAAATCAAAGACATTTCAACTTCCCATGCTTTGCTGCTGCACAGGTGCACAAGAAGCTGTGAGGGACCATAGCCAGGCTGGGGTTAAACCACGACAGACACCTTACCCCATTCCCTTGTCGAATTGCAGTCCCATTTCATCCTGAGTGAGCAGAAGGAGCAGGACAGCAGGTCAGTGGACACCTTCAAGGCTGCCTGGGCAAGACCAACCTCCTTTCCCCAAGGAGCAGAGCAACACATCCATCCAAGATTCATGCACAGAGCAGCCCCTACAGACATCTCCGCCAGGCAGGAGAGGATAAGTGTGCCCAGATACCACAGTGATGGGCACCCAGGGAGACCAGGTAAAACAGAAAGCTCTGAGGACTGCCCTCAGGGCCAGGGACACCAGAAAGCTGCTTGACTTGCAGATGTTGGCCCGTAACACGCTGTTAGCCACCAGCTGCTTCACACACCCCCTGCCCCATCTCCCCATGCTCTGCCTCTGAGTGAGAAGTGGGCAGAGAGGAAAATCCCTGTTCCAGCCCTCAACCAGGGCACCGGGTGCTCAGCCAGTGCCTGCCAGCACCCCTTGGCTCCCTCACCACTGCATCCCCCCAGACCAACCCCAACACCAGCTGGTGTCTCAGGCTCCTCATGAAAAGCTCTAGGCAAGGCTGTTCCCTGCCAGCAGCGGGCAGCAACCTGGCAATGGGCAGAACAGCTGCAGGACTGGCACAAAGTCCCATGGGTTGAGCTGAGATGCCCAGGGTCAGGCAGCCACACGTTTCCATTCACTTGCAAAGACAAGACTGGGGCATCTCAGCATCCTCCAGCACTCTGGAGAGGGGGCTTGGGAATTTTCCTTTTTTCCCTTCTTCTTCTGTAGAGGGATCTTCATGGCTTTACCCACCCACCATCCACAATCCCACTGGACCAAGGAGTTGGGATGCTCAGGAAGGAGAAAAATCAGGGGGGTTGGTAGTTATGGGCTATGGATAGGGAGTGAAGCAGCCCAGCACCGCTGCAGCACCACTGGAGCCTCCTGCCCCAGCATGACATCGCCCGCATCCCTTCGAGCACTGCTGCCACCAGGCCAGGGCACTCATCGATGTGCATCAGGGCAGAACCTGGGGAAAAGCAAGGCTCCACCAGGCAGACCCTGCCTCTGGACACCTTGGTTTGACCTGACCTGCCTACCCTGCTGGCTCCTGCCCTGAGACACCAGTGCACTGGTCTAAATTGGGCCTACAGTGTGCATGGGCTGGGGGACATCCTCATGGTAGCTGTCTCTGCAAAGCCCCTGTCTGAGCTGGTGAAGGAGGAGAAGTGGTGTCCCCACCCCAGCTCGGGGATGTCAGCACATGGCAAGTTGTCCTGGGTTGCTGTGGGAATCAGCAGTAGGCACAGGACTCGACCCGGAGCCTCTGGACTCTGAGATACTCCCCAGCAAGGCAGGGTGATGGTAGTTGAGAGCCAGCAGGACCCCTGCAGCCCTTGCCACCCTCCTTGCTAACCACCACGACCTTGTGTGTCCCCCAGCTCTGCTGGGGAGCCCGAATAGCATCGGTCGCCCCTGGGGACCTGTCTGCACGCGGAGGACACGCGCTGAAGTTTGGCTTGGCTCTGTTTCAGCTTCCAGCCTTTGCTCTGCTTTCCTCAGCAAAGGCGTCCTGTGGTTTCTCCTGGGATGGCTGTCTCCAAGTTACGTTTTAGCCAAGTTATTTCTAGCCTGCATTCGGGTGCCAAGTGCACAGAGCTCTTCTAGGCACTCCAGCCACCCCATCACTGGGGGAATTTTCACCTTGAAACGTTTCAAGTCCCTGCTTTCCAGGGCAAGGGCAGCCACGGGTGCTCCCAGCCTTGAAGGTCACAGCTGTGGGTGGGCAGTGTTTGGGCTGGAGATGTGCTGGCCTTCCCCCTTATCTGTTGCCTCCCACTGCCCTTTCCTCTCACTCACTCTTGCCCTCAGGTTTTGGCCGCTCCAGCAGAGCCTGAGCACAGGTGGGCTCAGCAGGGACTGGAGAAGACCGGAGTCCTCCCACACTTGCTGCCCACTGCCGTGCAGAGCCGCTTGCATCGCCCCCACATGCCCGAGGTGGGCGGCAGGAGAACCCCGGCGTGCTCACCCCAGGGGGTCTGCAAAGGTCAGCCCGGGAGGAGGGCTCCGGCGAGGGCTGCGTGCCAGCACTGGCTGGGAACCACTCGAGAATAGAGGCAGGAAGGGGAATAAAAAAAAAAAAAGGAAGAAAAAGAAAGAAAAAATAACCCAGCTGGCAGCACAGACGCTGCCGGGAGAGGAAGCGGCAGGTTGAGACAAGGACACGGCTCATTATGCCACCCCCGCAGGTGCGGAGCGTCGAGCGGAGCGGCCGGCTCGGCAGCGTGCTGGCAGGGGGAGGCAGTAGCCCCACGTCCTCAGCCCCACCAGGGAGGACAAACCCAGGAGCAACACCATGGCTGACAGCAGCATCCACCCCCTTCCTCCTGCCTGCCCTCCAGGGACACGGCACCATGGGGACGTGGTGATGTTGCTGCTGGAACAAGCTCTTCCAGCACTGTTGTTGTCCTGGGAGGTTTTCAAGGCCTGCCTGGATAAAGCCCAGAACAGCCTGCTGTGACCTTGTGGCTGACCCTGCTTGGAGCATGAGACCTCCTGGGGACCATTCCCACCTGGATTATCCCACGCTCAGAGCCAGGCAGGCACAAGCCCGCTGCACGCTGGGGCCTCTGACAAGGTCAGGGTGTCTGGGAGCTGGTGAGAAGCACTTGGGTTTGGTGTTTTCCTCGGGGGACATGCCAGGGGCTGGATTAGCCCCAAGGAAGAAGGTCCCCATGTCCTCTTGAGAGGTCACAGCAGTTTCAGCAGGAATTAAGACTCAAGCCTGACCTGGTGACTCACCAGCATCTCCTTGGAGATGCATCGACCTCAGACCACAACCAGGTCAGCAGCAGGCAGGGGCATTAATCCAACAAAAAATCCCCAAGCACAGATTTTTTTCTTGCAGCCCTTTCCTCATCCTGCAGCTCAGGGTGCTGGAAAAGGCGGGTGGCACCTCCAAGGATGGGAACAGGCAGGAAGGAGAGACAGCACCAAATGCGTGGGCGCTGCTCTCGCCGTGGAGAACAGAGCACAAACCCTGCTGCTGCCAAGCCCTGTGTCCTCAGATGCATTTCCCCAGCTCCCCCAGCCGCAGTCACCGGAGACTTCCCCGCGCTGGGCTGAGCGGGGGAGTCTGAGCAGGCCAGGGGAGCACCACAGAGAGGAGCCAGCACCCTCCAGGGAGATCCAGATCCAGCTTGGAAGAAGGTCGTGGCCGTGATGGGAGAAAAGTCTCCTTCTCACTGGCATGGTACCCTACAGGAAGGCTCTTCGCAGCCAGCTCTTGGGTAGGAAGCCGCCTCAGAGCTTGGTGGCCTTGTCCGCTGCTTCCACCTTTAGACACCAAACAGTGATGCTTTAACAGAAAAACAGCCCGGGCTGTGGTTCCCCACCTCCCCATCCTCTCTGGGTCAGACACCCACAGCCAACACCCCAGGAAGCACAGCAGCTCCAGGGCAGCGACCTGCACTCCTGGCTCCTGCAGCCTGAGGATTTCCCACCCCAGAAGCACCATCACTGGGCTCACCAGCCCTGGGTGGACTCCTCTTTCCAGGAATTTGCTCAGTTGCCTTTTGACCCCAGACACGTTTCTCACACCTTCTCCCCACCCTCCACCCAAGGCCACCATTTCCATAGGTTAACCCCAAATGCCCTTGGCCCGAGGGGCCACCTCCTCCCACATCCCGGGCCACCAGGGGAAGGGAGCTGGAGCAACCCTTCTCCAACAGGCGCTGGGGTTTGTTGTTCCCTGTCACACCTCCCTCAGCCATCTCTTCCCCCTGAGGGAAGACAGCCAGTTTATGTAATTGTTCCTTCTATGGAAACAGGCTTCGTACCTTTAATTATTCCTGCCACCCCTCCCCGCGCTTTCCCGGAGTGTCTTTACAAGGCTGCGGATGTGCCGGCAGGCAGACGGGCTGTGAAGGAGGAGCAGTTTTGGTTATGACACCTGCTGCGGTCTGCCCTGACCCCGCTCCGGCCCCGTCCCGGGGGCAGAGGGGCAGCATCCAACCCCGGGGACCAAAGCCCTTGTTTGTTCCCAGGCAGGCTGCACACCCAGCAGATCATTTGTGAGCGCGGGGACGTCCCCCAGCGCGGGGCCCCCGAAGCCCTCGGCGATGAAAAGCCGATGAAAGGCAACAAAAAAGCGTTCGGGGAGGCCGGGGCATCAGCGTGGGGCGAGCCCCCCCGGCGGCCGGCCGAACAAACGGGCGGCGGAACAGCAGTAAGTGCTGGTTTAATATCACGATGACTCAGCCGCTGCGCGGGGAGCACAATGAGAACAGCGGCTCTCCCCGCCCGCAGGGGACAGGGGGAGCCCGGGGGGGCTGCTCGCACCCTGCCCCGCAGAGCCACAGCCCCCAGCCCAAGGATGGGTGGGGGGAGCGGTGCCGTGCCCACGGGGCAGTGAGGAGCCAGAGTTACTCCGGAACGCCCCGTTCAAACACCCCCTCGGCAAGGGGATGCCTGCAGAGGTCATGGAAGCACCCTTGGACCAACTGCTGGTACCACCCCTCAGCTCCAGCGCCCGCCGCTTCCCCCCTCGGCGCTGGGAGAGCCCTCGCTGTCCCGAGGGGGACCGTGGTGTGGCATCCCAACGGGAGCAAAAGATGGGCTTGTTTCTGGAGACGGACAGGCACAACCCAGGGCAGGGGGTCCAGGCAGCCCCTCCAGCCAGGAAACACCTTGCTCCAGGTCCACCCCCGGCTGGGGGTGCTGGAAAGATCAAGGGGCAGGGAAAACCCCCACACGCTCCCCCTGGGAAGGGGACTCGTGACAGGGCTTTGCAGAGGAACAATGCCAGGAGTGTTTAGCTCAGCCGCCCGGCGTCCCGGATCGCTGGCCAGAGCCGGGATGCACCGGGGCCGGCAGATCGGGCGCCGTTTCAAACGCAGCACCCAGGCTTTGGGGTCCGATGGCTTTTTCCTGGTGAAAGATCAGACCCTGAGGCAGCCCTCGCACCCTCCCAGGGCTGGGGCACCTCAGCCGAGCCCCGGGCAGGGCAGCTTCTGCTGCAAGACCATGGGTCCCATCAGGGGGGGTTTCGATCCAGGTGTAACACTGTCCCTGGGGAGCTCTGCAGCCCCACCAGCACAGCCTGGCTGAGGGGACAGCTCCAGTGTCCATCTGCAGGGCTTCACGCCCCAGCCAAGCAACCTCCTCCTGGGTCATAGAATCACAGAATCATTATGGTTGGAAGGGACCTCCAGGGTCATCAATTCCAACCTTTATCCCATCACATTCCTAACCATTAGACCATTAGACCATGGCCTCAAGTGCCTCATCAACCCGTTTTTTGAACCCCCCCAGGGACGGTGACTCCACCACCTCCCTGGGCAGCCCATTCCAGTGCCTAAATATTCCAATACCTGGAGCCTGACAAGGGCTCCATAGAATCATGGAATGGTTTGGGTTGAGAGGGAGCTTAAAGCTCATCCAGTCCCACCCCCTGCCATGGGCAGGGACACCTCCCACCACACCAGGTTGCTCCAAGCCCCATCCAACCTGGCCTTGAACACTGCCAGGGAGGGGCAGCCACAGCTCCTCTGGGCAACCTGGGCCAGTGCCTCCCTGGCCCCAGACCCTCCCTCCACACCACCCAGCCCTGCCTGTGGCCTCACTCCCCCCCAGGTACCCAGCCCCAGGGCTGTGGGGCCCTGCACAGCCCCAGCCCCAGCTGGCCCCAGCGCCTGCACACCACCGGTGTTGGGGAGCCTGGCCCTACCACAGTCCCCACACCAGCTGAGAGCCCCACAGGAGTCCAAGTCCCACACGGGCCTCGC
>VZRW01011287.1:343609-360224 GCA_013398125.1 Aegotheles bennettii | reverse complement strand
CCTCTTGCAACAGTCCAAGTCAGATGAGACCATGAATATTCATTTTAAGTGTTCAAAAAAGGAAAAGCTGTAAGTGATTAGAAAGGGCATCAAACTTGGCTCAAGATTAAGATAATAAAAAATTGTTTATCATAATAAATACTCTTAAGGACAGTTTCAGCGTGGCTGTGCAGCAAAAACCAAGGTCATGTTTAGACTAGAAAAAAATGCAGTAAAAAAAGCCAGGGGGGTGGGATGTGGGTAGTCCTGTTCACACACACTCAAGCATGAGAAAGCACTAAGCAAGAGTGGTATTGGCTTGATGTAAATTTGGCAGGAGCCTTTTTTCTTGTTCAGAAAAGGATTAACTGAAGTGAAATCAAGGATTGGCCTCATCACTGACTCCTGCAGGCTGGCTCTACCACGAGAGCCCTACTTACTGCTCTACAGTCTTTCTGGATTACTCTGACTCTAGCATGGTTTTAAGGTCTCGGTACTTAACCCACCCTGGTTAAGCTGGTTCTGCAAGTGCCCTTAGGGGCAGCCTGGCCTCTGAATGGATGTGAGACATTCATGCACAGCATGAATAATGGATGTGAGAGCATTCTCACTGCTTGATTGATACTATTCAAACCATTTAACCACACTGCATTACTGCTAATGGAGAAAGAAAGATAGGTTTTGTTTGAGAAATACCACCAATTCTCCAGGCAAGGCTGCTTTTTTTCTTTTTAAATGTGCCAGAATAGAGAGAGATTTAAGAAGTTAGTCATGGTCTTCACCAAGAACAATAAAGATGTATTTCATGCTGGAACCTTGTCATAGATAAGATCAAATCACTTCTTTATACCACAATGTAATCACTGTTATGCTGCCACTATGAGTGCAGGGTGCCCCAGCTCATAGGAACAGCAGCACACAGTTGTAGATACTACGGGCAATGTTTCCTTCAGCTGCAGCTGCTGGCTTGCTGAAGTCTCTGATCCTCAGAATTCAGCCACTCAAGAGTTACATCACAAACTTATTCCAGAGCAGAGCCTACTGCTGCTGTGTATGAAGGGCTCTGGCTTCATTTGTCTTATTATTAAAGGAAATACATTTACACAACTTCAGTATTAAAGTTTAATATCAAACAATTTGCTCATTGTTACCAATTCTCAATTACAAAACAGGCTCCAAAAAAAGTCATAAAATATGTTTAACTGGCTGAACAGAGTTAAGTGTGTTCAGACTGCAAGGGTAAATATCCATAACTTTTTGGTATAAATTATCTACAAAAACTGGTATAAACAATATTCCAATCTTAGTACGAGTTCCATCTAGGATTAGGCAATTTTTCATAGTGACATCCACAAAATATTAAAGTTCATTCCCATTAACACATTTTTGCTGCTGAAGTCTGGCTTTACGTAATGCCTCCAGTTGCTTGGCTCTCAGCCACCTCTCTCTTGACAGTGTTGTCTGCCCCGCACTGAGGGACAGGAACCTAGAGAAGCAGAAACAGCAATTAAATAAGACCTTGTTCATGTGCCAGGTTTGATAAGATAACACATCACAAAGCCACTTTTCTTTCAGTATCCTACGAACTAAGAAGCATGGGAAGAAAGGAGGAAACACTTTGTCTAACTAAGAATCTGTGACAAGAGGAGCAAAGAAAGAGACAATTCCATCTGTATTTGCTCACCAGCCTCCTGCAGCTACGATCAAACTGAAAACTGAGCATTTAACTGAGCATAACTGACTTTGTTACCTGCTTGCTCAGGAGTCTGGAGTGAGGACAAGCAGCGCTACTCACCTGGCGACCAGCAGAGTTCTGTGCAGATCATCAGCTGTGATGCTCTCAGGGTCATTCTTGCGCATTTCTACAAAGTCTTCTTCTACTGCCTATAAACAACACAGCATGAGATTTAAGTAGCAAAAAAATCTTCACTATGAGAAGCTTTTAAGGAGCTAAACACCTTAACAACTCTTATAATCTAAGAGAAACATTCCAGCTCGTTACTGTCAGAAAGCAAGTCTGAATGAAAATAGGCTTGTTCTCATCTTTGGAAAGAATTAGTTTGCAAAGTGAGTTTTAGAAAGCAGGGTACATGTAAACTATATACTGAAATACTCAAGAATATAAATCCTTGAGGGCACATTCAGGACAAGAAAATGCCTGTTTGGTTTTTAGAAAACGTAAGAAGAATCACTGACAGAGAGAGCAACACTGAAGTACAGTAACTTCCTATTAAGGTGCTTTCTATCTGAACAGACACTTGGAAACAGATCAGTGAAGTCTTGTGTACCTTGGTCACTTCATCAGATATACTGTAGTCCAGCAGCCTCAATAAACTTAGATAAATTCGAAATTTGTTCAGCACAGAAGGGAGCACTGCTGTTAGGAGGCTGTTCATGTACTCTTCCATGTTTGGTGGGATTATCTGTGGTTGTAAGTGGATTTGGCAATCTGACTGAAAGATAAAATCACACATCATCTCTTTCCGCATCCCGTGTTTTTCTATTCCAAGCCCAACTTCATTTCTAAAGCAACAGAAGTCACTGCTTCCCAGAATTAAGGTAAGGCAATTAATTCTTAAATTAAATTAAAATATAAATTAATTAATTAAAATACTAATTTTATTTAACTGTTCCCTTTTGGAAAACCAGTGTGAAATTCTTATTCGAGCAGGAGCCAGGAGGCAAGAATAAGGCTTGGAGAGTGGCAGTGTAGCTGCAGGCTCTCTCCATCGCTGGGCTCCCCATCAGTAGCTCCAGCCACTGCTTTGCCACCGCTGCTCAGCCGAGCAGGAGGGAAGGTCAATCCCTTGGTCCTCCTCTGCACAGGTTCTTGGCCTGGCTGCAGCCATGAGTGAGGACTAATGCCAGCATCACACCAGCCCTGGTCACAAGGCAGTTTTCCCATCTTCCCTTGTCTCTGGAATGGCATTGCCCTAAGGGAGCAGCTACCAACTGCAGTTATTCCCAACTGAGGAAGACCTTGCCATACCGGTAGGAGCGATCGGCCCTCTGAAGTGGTAAGAACATTAATATTGCACGGGAATTCCATCTGGTGGTAATTGAAGTCATAATCCACCTTCTGCCAAGTTATCAGATTACCCAGTGCCGTCACATTATGTACACCTAGGAAAGCAAGAACAAATTCTCTGACAACTGGAACCTAAACAAATGTCAGACCTGATTTTTTTTTTTGCAATTGGTTTTTAATGAGCAGCTGGTAGAAAAAATGTTGCAAGCATCCTGTTTCTTCTTGCATCTGTGGCGTCTTCCAGATACAGACTGCCATTTCTTAAGACCAAAATTTAGAATTCTTGGAGGATTTCAAGCCTAAATTTTATCCAGTCTAGTCTAAGTGTTAACAGCAGATGTTTTCATCAGTCCTACAGAGCCAGATGACTATTCACAGAGAAAAAACCACAATCTCTCTCCTCAAAAGGGGACAAAACCCTACCAATTATCTAACAGAAGGGGGGCAGGGGAAGAAGTCTTGCTGGATGAAGGAGGATATCCATACTACACATTCTCCAGTTACTGAACTTCTAACAGGTACCGCAACTCACCTTTTTTGTGTAGGTTATAATTAAGCTAATTGTCTAAAGCTCTGTAGAAATCACACTACACAGCACTACATCAGCTTATAAGATGGAATCATCACTCTGTTCCACCCAGGAATAGCTATTTTTTTAATCTCCAGTTTTCAGTTGGGTTTTCAGGGATGGTTTCCATATATATAGTAGAAGTACAAAGCGTAAGTAACCATTTTGTTTCATTATTGGGCTGGGATAGAGATTTTTACTCAATTTCTGAGTAAAATACCAGAAACTTCCAGAAAATAAAAGAGATCAAGCTGTAAGTTGTCTGAGAAGGCTGCAGACTAGCAGGAAGCTTGCTCAAGCAATTAAATAGGATATGGAAACCACAAACAGTTTTGCAATAAAAAGTTATCGCTGGGACACAATTAGCATCACTGTCTTAAAACATTTCAACTTTTAACCGACCAGATGAGATTTTCTTTTTTCTTTTTCTTTTAACCAAAAAATGTCTACCTGTTGTGTCAAGCTGTCCTTGTTGAAGCTGAGTCTCATCTACCACGAGGGAAGTGTTGCTGGCAAGCTGCAGTACTCCACTGACCAAGCGATTGGCTGCGTAGTCCTTGTGCGGGATAAATCGTGAGCGGTTCATGTTCTCGATGGTCATTTGCATGCGGTAGGACTGCAACGAGAAGAAAAGGCTCATCAGCACATTGCCTCTTCTCCAGGTTCCCCAGGAAATACTGCTCTCCTTAGCAAGACCTCTAGAAGAAAGCCTCATAGAATCATAGAATCATTATGGTTGGAAGGGACCTCCAGGGTCATCAAGTCCAACCTTTATCCCATCATATTCCTAACCATTAGACCATGGCCTCAAGTGCCTCATCAACCCGTTTTTTGAACCCCCCCAGGGACGGTGACTCCACCACCTCCCTGGGCAGCCCATTCCAGTGCCCAACCACCCTCTCAGTAAAGAACTTCTTCCTAATCTCCAACCTAAACTTCCCCTGATGGAACTTGAGGCCATTTCCTCTTGTCCCGTAAGAGGCCATTTCCTCTTGTCCTCCACAGTAAGAAAAACAAAACTTGTTGCCACAATGAAGAATACACTTTATCCTAAATGTCCATATGCTAAATATTAAAAAAAAAACAATTTCCCAAAGGAAAATATTGCTGTTAAGAGATTCCTATCACCTGTAGTGCACATCTATGAGGAGCGAAAGAACAACAAATGTTTTATTGCAGCAACACAATTATTATGACCCCAAATTGGATTATAATGAATTTTCTGCAGAAGTATCCACAAACTTGGGGATAAATAGTAACAACGTGATAATTAAACCTAAATGTCTAAACACATCAACCCAGAGACACAAAATAAAGTCAGTTTAACACCTATGGAGCTATGTTGTTATTCCATACTCATCCTAGATGACTATGTAAATGGAGACTTCAGCTGACAGGAAAAGCCGTGTCTCCTTTTTTATCTGCTCTCCACAGGGACAGCAGGAGTTTAAGAAGCCTGTGTCTAACTGAAATGTTGTTTAATTGGTTGGAACAATTAGTCCAACATCTCCCATCAGGAATATTAAAGCACTGTAATGCCATCATTCTTACTGCTGGAACGAGCTGCTGGATGATGCGGTAGATGTGCTCTGTGAAGATGCTGTTTCTTGGACAGCCGCTCAAGTTGACTGTGAATTTTCCCAGAGGAAGCACATCTCGTCTTGCATAACTACACCAAAAACAACACAGGTTAGGCAAGTGTCTGATTAACATGGGGAATAAAGGCATCCAGCAGTCTGAGTGCTGTGCAGTGTCTCTGATAGCTCAGCAGGATTTCAACACTAACACAAATACAAATGGCAGCCACGTTTTCTTCTTTCTCCCGTGTCCCAGGAGCTGAGTGAGGCTGAAGGCTGCTGCAGGAGGCTTTGGTGCCCTGTACAAAAGCAGTACACTGAGTGCTTGAGATCCTGCAATGTGCACTCCGGACGTTCTGTTCTCCACGTGCTCTGTTGTTACTCAGTAAACATACTCCTTCATCCTTTTCCTTCCTCATTGCCCAATCTCTATTTCCCTGCTTATCATGCTTGTTCACTGCCTTTATCTGCCCTCACCTTTCCTCTCCCTGTTCTTACTGTACAGCTTCTCCCCATGCTTGGCAAATTACAACTTTTTTGTGGTATCAGCTAAGAGAGAAAACGCATTTGCAGTCCCACTAGAAAGAACAAAGTGTGCACAGAATAGAAAAAACCCTGCATGCTGATATCAGAGTACTTGTATTTATATGGGGACAAGGGTTCTGTAAACAGAACCCCACCATAAATCTTGCTGGCTGATAATTACACAGCCATGGCATCATGGAGCTGTCTTGATGCCACCTGTCTTGCTGAGGCTGAGAAATACTTTCTGGCTTTTTACACACCAGTTGCAGGTATGAGAAAGGTCAGATGCTGAGCCCAGTCACAGCTCTGTGAACACTTAAGTTAAACAAATATGTGCTGTACTACTCACTTTGTAGCAGAACAGAATTTTTTTGGTTTAGTTACCAAAAAATTACTTTTTATTTTTTAGAAATTTGAATCCATTTTAGTTTTGAAGAAAGACTAAAATCAAATTTGAACCTGAAAACTGTACTTAATCTAATTTGTTAGATTAGAGACATATTGTCTGCAGTTTCACACCTGAAATTTTAATGAGTCAAAGGATGCTGCTGTCTCACCCAGTGACAGCTTAAACCAACATAAGAGAACATTACACAAATCCACTTTAATCAGCCACAAAGACAGATCACAATGCATTCACATTCAGCTGGGGCATCAGTTCAGGTGGTAAATTTCTATCCTGTGCTAAATGGGGTCACTTGAACTTACCATTAGACATATGTCTACATTTAATTAAAGACATTTCCAGAATGTGCCCTTCAGTATCCTTTAATACCTAACCAATAATTACTGCAGTCAGTAAATGCCATCTTTAAAGAAGGCAGATGCACGTCCTATTCAACAAAAGGAGCTAGAGATAAAAAGATGTGAAAAGATACACCTGCCACGAAACGGGCATTTTAACAGAACTTACTGTTATTTCAGACAATGAAATCTGTTTACTGTCTCTGACAGGACAGGACGTTCTGACAGGATAACTCCAGCTGGACAAAGTACTACCAGAATAAGTACTCTCTTAGCTGTTCCTGCCATTTATCTACAGAGTGGTGAAGAACCCATAAAAAGAGATTTGTTTTAAAAGATTAATATATAAATTTTCAGCAAATACCTAAATACTTACACTGTAGAGATGAGATGCAGTATAAGGTATTCAGCAGCCAAACTGTCTCCCAGGAGGGCATGGGTGAGGAACCCAAGCAACTCTGCTCTCACTGGTGACAGCTCAGACATGAAATTAGACACAACTGATAAAAGAGCAGAAGACAACAAATGTCAGAAGATGTGCTGCTCCTTACCCTCTTCCCTCAGTATAAACCTTACTTTCCATTACAGTTTGATGAAGAAAAATGGTTACTCCAAAGCAGTCTAGGGGAAATAAACAGATATTCATTGGTGTTCCAACCGAGTAATACTGGCTTTGGATGGCCCGAGTCACTCAGCATTTCCTTGGAAATGCTTTGTTTTTTAATTCAATATTGCATAATGCATTTGCAGAAGGGTGTAAAGTTTGGAGCCAAATTTCTAAAATTGATCCACACTATATTCAAGGCAGAAAAAAACCCCTTATATATAGCACAGCTGACGACAACCAGTACAAGGCACACAAGGAAGAAAATGATAAATATCAATTAGAGGTTTGCATGCAATAATTCAATGACAAAGATAACAAAAGAGGGCACAGGGAATAGCATAGTTGCTTAAAATCAGAATTGCCTTATTTTCCTCACAGTATTATGATTATTTATGTTGCCAGTATGTTTCTTATTGTCACTGTTACACTAAATTGGAAATCTAATTTTCCAGCAATTCATTACTCCATTTGAAAACAAATAAAACTTCATGGCTGAACAACTTGCTAAAATCCTTGGACATGCAGAATGCAAAACAAGTTTCATAGAAATCACAATTATTTCAGAAAAATAAAACATAAGCATTACATAAACACAAACACTTGCATCTTGTACAGTCCTGTAGTATTGAAGATTTAAATCTTCAAGATTTAAATACAAACCCTGCTATAGATGCATTTGTGTCTGAGCAAAGAAGTATTTGTTCATATGTACTAGGAAACCACGCATCCACAGAGAGAGGTCAAGCTCAGGTACTCACAGGTTTTACTCTCCTCTTCATTAAGGCAGGCAGGCAGTAATGGGTTAATGTGTTGTAATTTCTGTGCCAAAATCACATGGATTCTGGGGACTAATGAGGCTGGAGGACTGTGTACTCTCTGTTCTTCTGCTGTGTCCATACACTCCATGGGATCAAGGGTTGAGCTGTCCCTAGGAAGGGGCAGAGCACAACTGGGCTCAGGAGGCATTCCACACAAATTTCTCTCCATCTGTCTCAGAGCAGCTGGAACCAGGGCAAGGACAGAGCAAACAACATCCCCACACCCAGTGCTGGTAACTCCTCCCATATTCAAACTACCTTCTTGATGATTTTTTATAATCACCATAAACACTGAATCACAATTATATCATGATACAGAACTGCCAAAGCATGCTTGACCAAAAAAAATTTGATTCTATTATTTTCAGAAAACAAGGTATTGAAGGTATTACCTCTTAATTTAAGAGTTCAGATATACAAGCTTTGCTCTCCCTGATGATGCCTTACAGAACTCCTTCCAGGTGGTTTTGATTTGTTATGTAGAAACTAAAATCCCTTAAGTGACTCTATCAGATGATATTAAAATTTAGCCCAAATTTAATCAACTTGTGCTGGTTTTAAAAGCTGAAAGGCTTCGTAACTTCAAGGCCTCTTTAGCAGTTCACCAACAGACCATCCACTCTTTCCATTAAAAGAAACTTCTTTTGTTTGCATTCAATCACTGCGAAATGCCACAATTTGTCTATATGTGATAGAATGACACACAGGAAAAACCCAACAACCTACGACTGAGCAACTGAGCTGTCAGGCTGGGATTCTCTGTCAGACCCATGATAACCAAAAGCAGCTGACCAGGCCAAGTTAACTTTTAAGAAGCTGGCACTATAAAGGATTCACACTGCACCCTCGATATTGTTCTTTTCAGAAAGACAAAATCATCAACAGAAATAACTTGAAGTGCAATGGTTCATGACATCAGATGTCAGATGGGTCCACAGCTTTGTTTTAAAAATTGACTGCTTGCATCCTTCTGGATTAGCTTGTATTTTGTCAAGCAAGTAACTGCAGAACAGCAGGTGAAAAGGGAAGTTCCTATCAGCAGTACAACGTGATGATATATCTTAATTAACTAAAAAACCCCAAACAACCTAATTTATACTCCTCTTGGTCACTTTCATTCTCCATGGAGACATGCAATTTTTTAAATTTTATATTCTGCAGAACTCCTTATGGTAACAACTCAAGGACTTAGAAATGATTTCAGAAGGACATTTTATAATTTTAAGGCTTATTTGAAAGCTTTGTCCACTGTTCACTCACTCATTGAAAGTTTAATAGGCAGGAAAGAGTACAAAACGTTTAGCTATAGAAGCAGTTTTTGCTTTATAGACTGTACAACAGCCTAAAAAAAGACACATCATGTATTCAAGGGTATGGATGTACCAGAGCACAATGGACTTCAGTTTCTGGGACTGTGGATCTAACACTTTCTACATTAAGCTTTTTTTAAGCAAACAAATCCATCTCTTAAGCATAACTTATGTATTTACACATTTCCCTGTCTGCATTAAGGGGATGGCCAAAATATTTTGAAGGAATACATTTGAAAGAAATAAAGGTTTCCCTGATTTCTGGGTTAGGCATGAGGGCAGCCTTACCTCTCTTCACTGTTCACTATGCTCAGCACAGGATCCACGGACAATATGCCGTACACCTCCAGAATGTCATTGACCTTGAAGCTATCCCAGCTCTCGTAGACCTGCAACAAAGAGAAGATCATACAAAGACAGATGGGCCAGATGCAGGACTGCACACAAACACAGGCTAAAGGACAAATCTTGGGAGACTCAGCTGCAGACTGAGAACAGTCTGTGTTAAGAGGTCTCGGTGTCAGTAAGCTCACATTGGAAGAATGAGTTTCTGTGATTGCACGCTTTTTCCTATTGCCATTTCTTTTTCTACACAAATGTACACAATTGTATTTAATCTGGTTTATCAAGGTCTCCTGAGTAAGAGAGCATTCAACACAGTAACAGCATATAAGTTGTGTGTTGGAAGTTTCATAGTCAATATAGCATATCAGTGAATCAAAGACTATTTCAAATGCAATACAAAAATGTGTAGTTTATTGTTTTGGGTGTGTTACATCACAACTTTTTTTTCATTTAGAGGACAAATCCTAGAAGCAAAATACCAGGAGTCAATACCAGCTACACCCTCAAGCATTTAGTAATGGATTTTCTTTTTAAATAAGTGTAGTGAGGAGGTGCAAGCTCTGGTAAGTGCTGTTGAAGGAGTTCAACAATTAAATAAATAAAACCTCATGAAAAGAAACAATATAACAGGGGAGAGAAAGCAATGTAACTACCCATACAAACAAAATTCTGGACTCGATACAATTTCTGTGCAATGCAAGCATACCTACTTACACTCTCTATCTGCCTCACTGAGGCCCCAGCCACATTCATACCTCTCTACTTTTGTTACCTTTACAAGGCATGCCGGTCCCTTCTCTCCTGGCAATGGAAAATTTAAGTCAAGTGGAGGGGAGCAGTTGGGAGAAATAAGATGGTGACCTGCAGAAGCTTCTGTTTCTAATCTCTTTGGCTCCACACACCCATGGATATCACCTCCACTGCCTGAAAAATAAAGGATTCATAGGCTTTTAGACAAATGCAAAAGCAAACAACTTCCTTCAGTGAGCAGCGCAGAATTAAAGTAATTCAAGAAGACATTTGAGACAAAAATATTTAATAAAGAAATATATTTGACAGAAGATACTCTTAATCAGAATAGAAAAGCCTCACAAGTGTGTATTTTATATTATCAACGTAAGTGTGAGTTCTGGTACAGATCTATGTGTCTTAGAAACCCAAACATGCTTAAATTGTGTGAAAGATTTTCTTCTAAATTCCACAGGACTACAAAGGCAGTATTTTTCTGCATCTTGTATATAAAAAAAGTAGATAGCTCTTAAAGGTGAGTACATGCATCAACAAAACAGTTCACAGTCAAAATCTCTGTAGATTTTCAGCAATAATAAAACTATCGAAATCTATGTTTCAATCAATCAATCCGAGTGTGAAGACAAAACAGTCTAAACCACCTTGCAAATGGGTGAGAATACAAAAGGTAAAACCTGAATTCAGCTAATGATCCTGACAGACACAGAACACCAAACAAAAGAGAGCAATAGCTTCTGCATTTTCTTTAACAGGACCGACAATTTTAGACTAACCACTTCCTCTTGTTTGAAAGAAAACTTGCCAAAATCTCCAAGAGAACCACCTTGTCAGTGTAAGTGGCATCTCCACAGATGAGCATCAAAACAAATAGTTCAGAGGCCGATTACAATGCAAGTAAGAAATGCACAACATATGAACACTGCTAGTGTCTGAAATACCATCCTCTTGAAACATGTAATAGGTTTCTTCAGGGTGCTACAAGTGTCCGGTATTGATCTGGTTCCTTTATGAAGTTGGATTAGTAAATCATGTTAGAAAAAAGGTAAGGCTGAAGGTATTTTTTAGATATCTACTCCTGTTTGCAGCAAAGCAGCATCTAATTGACACATGGTTCTGCTTCAATTTACACAGTGAGAGTCACACACAGGGTGTGAGAAAGACAAGATTACCTGATTTCAGCCAGATTACCATGAAACCTGCAACAGAGTGGGAAATGAAACAAAACCCCCTGAATTTCAGCCTGCTGCTACAAATTGTTTGTGTGCTGTGACATACAAAAGGCTATTGTTCAAAATATTAATTTTAGGAATTAACGCCAGAAAGCAATACCAACAAGTCAGACAACACACATGCAGCACTGTAGGCTCTCCCACACTGCTTCAATTTAAACCACTGACGACTTCAACAAAGCCACCAAATCAGTTAGGAAGGCTGCAACAACCCTACTGATGCAAACATTTCAATTTTTTAACAGGGAATTTCTGCAAATTCTGGGAAGATATCATAATAACTATCCATCAATAACAACTATTACCCATATGTTGCTCTTTCTGTTTAGATGGATGTAGATCCATATCTTCATCTTCCTCATAGCTCCTCTTGTGGCGACTCGGTGTGTAGGATGTGGAAGGACTAACTCTAGCTTGGCTGGCACTAGTATATGCGTAAAATAGCGGATTAAGGAAATTCAAACAAAGTAAATTGGGTTTTTCTTAAACAAAATGCTATTATCCTACTTTGAACAAGGCATTAAAACAATGATTCAAATTGTCATCTAGATGTCATCTCTTTAGATACGTAAATAAACTGCTTAAGAAGTGTAGAGCACTCATTGGCTTTGTTGAAAATAGAAATTAAAACCCACTGAGTGCTATTCCACTATCAATCTCTCAAAAAAGGGTTCACTTTTATTCCAAGAGAACACACTTGTCATCAGATACAACTCAAAATCTCAACTTTTTCTCTCCCACATCTCAACCCTAAAGAACAGGCACTATAATAACATATATTATATATTATATATAATCATATAGTATATTTAAAGACTGCTATCTGATAAAATTGTCATTATTACTTTAAAGAAGCACACAGAAAATGCTCACAAACTTGTAAGATACCAGCAATACTACACTTAAGGGGATTTTGAAAAGCTAATACACTTTTCCTTTTCTAAGCATAACAGGCAAACATTGAATTTTTGTTCATTATTTTCATAATAGCCCGGCTCACTTTACATTTCCATTGCTGCAGTACTTGGCTGTGAGCTTCATTCCAAGGCTAACTCTTACCAACCCTTTTATTACAAAAACTGTGTTAGCTTCATTTTAAAATGCCAATGACAAGTAGTAGTTTTCTTAAAAGTCTGAACTCAAAATATGAAATACCAAATAAATATAGATTTACCACAAAATCCTTTTACAAAATGCAACATACCTTAAGTTTTCTAGAACTCTCCCTCACTCCCTTGGAGGAAAAGAGGGTATAAAATCCCTAAAAAAGGTGTTAAAACAAGCAGCCTGTATGCATTTCACTCAGATAATTCAACTTCCATTTACCAGGAGAAACTAGGGATGATTTGTTTCTCCCAAAAATGTTTCCTGTACTCATTGAGAAAATGACTCAAACTATGAAAACCACAATACTTCAATTTTCCAGGAACTGCTGCCTTAACATGCACAATGTGTGTTTTTACAGGTTCTTGTAGGAGACTCATTATGTAACAATGCCCTAATTTAATCAGCAAATGCAATGGAATGCCCATGGCTCAACCATTCTTTATTCTCTTTTCCTAAGCATTTGCAAATAGAGATTAACAGATATTTTCCAGACCTTCCCAAGCAGGCATGAAAATCTCAGTGCTCCTAAACTCATTTGCACCCTCTTTGCACACATAGCAACACCACCGATTTTTCCTTTTTCTATACCTACAACCTCTCCTGATTCACTCAAAATAAGAGACTTTAGATAAACTTATCTCCTTGAATTAGCTGGCAATCACTGTTAGGATAATAGAGCACTAGCTCAGTCAAGAAAGGATATTTCTTTCACCCATGCTGATTCGCCAGGCACTGGGATGCAGTAGAAAGTCTGTCTCTCTGAGGTGACTGTTTGTGAGGAGTTCAAATCAATTTCCTGCTGAGGCTAGAACACCAACAGACATTTTGTTAAAATCTGATTAGAGTTTATTTTCTTTTTTAAAGCTAATCCCACAGATTTAGTTACTCAGCCAGAAGTTACAACATGCAAGAGTACATACTCACGAAACAGTGAATCCAAACAGTCTGTATCCATAACACTTTGATTCTAACAGCACTGCACTACCAAAGGTAAATTATTTCCCACAGCAGAAAGTTTCAAGATCAAGAGCGCTTCCCTCCTCCCCCCAGGCTAAACAAACTTTAAATACAACAAACAGCTTGGAGCCTGCTGAACTTAGAATGTCTGTGAGCAATTAGGAGTACTCTGCTTTCCAAACTTGAGATTAATTTTGCATTTTAAGAGCAGTATCTCCAGGAATCCATCAGTAAGTACTGAATAAGCTGAACTACACTTCTAAGCTGCGTCTTTCTGACTATATAGAATATATAAATATATTCTATAAATATATATAAATATATAAACATATTCTATATTTATATTTAACCTCAAAATCCATATAACTTGTATAACTTACCCCACATTCCGCCACATCTCTGTATTTACCAAAATGCAAAACCTGTCAAGAAGGAAAAGGCAATGAGATCATTCTGACAGCATCTTGAATATGAATTACACCGAAGTCATTGCAGTCTAAAGTCCTTCAAAGAAACACTGCTGAAGCATTCATTATTCCAGTAATTTTTATTCCCCAGCAAAAACATAAGCAGTGATGCACTACTGATGCCATTTGAGCTGTATAAACAGAGTTCTATTAGATAGTGCCTAGACTCCACAGGTTTAATACAGAAACTAGAGGAAATACAAAGAGTACAAGGGAGAAAATGCTAAACATTTACTAAAGTAATAAATCAGTATTTCACTTACCCGTGCATTTGTGTTTGGGTCAACTGTTTCATATACTCCCATGTAAAACTCAGGATCAAACATATCTTGAACCATGCAGCGAAATTTCACTAAACTGTTGGGCTTTAGGTAATGTACGGGAACATCATTCAGCGATGGAACCTATAAAAAAAGAGCTTATTCTGAACAACTGGTATATAAATGTCAAGAAATGCCCTGAAGTAAGCCAAAACCAGCACAAAAGCTGCCCCCAGCTTGTTCTCTCAAACATGTCTGATAGTTCAGTGCCTCATAAGGCAACAGACTTCACATTTTCTGAGTACATCTGCCCTAATCCAAGCAGTAACTCAGTGTGTGTATCTCAACACCAGAAGTTTCTGCAACAGCTGTTATGGATAATAGTTATGATGATCAGACACTTAACAGTTCACAAATTCCTCCAGTTCCAAAGCCAACAGTCCCGTTCGTTTCTCAGTCCCACTACTGGACTATAAAAAGAAATGCATTTTGGTCATTGAAATTGTATGAAAACTCTTCAACAACATTTGAAGCTAACTCTTAAAGTGGGAATTATCACAGCTGCAGTATTAAGTGGAATTTACTACTTTATTCCCATGTAACAGCACTATTTAACCATGCATTCTGTACCAGTGGTACCATAGCAATCGCATGCACAATTTCTTGTAACAAAAGGCCATGGAAAACCTGTATGTTAATTTCCAAGTCCACACTGAGGGAGTCTTTTTCACATATGTTTACATGACAATGGAAAAACAGAAGGGGAAAAAAATAAAATCAACACTTAGGCATGTGGTATAACTTGAAATCATAAGACTTGCAACAGGAATAGAGTTTTCTGATTTTGGAGATAAACTCTTTATTGAAAAAACCCAACACATCCAATATTAAAATGCAACAAAAACCCAGAAGTGGCCCTATGGGAAGTGGCATTTTTACAAGCACACATTCTCCCATGTTTCTCTTGAGTAAGGAAATGTGCTTTCGATCCCTTCCAATGTCCTAAGTTAAACACAATGTTGACACCTACACTTTGATTTAAACTGTCATTGAAATATAAATCACAGAATACTCTCGCTGACAGAGAAAGAAAAAAAGAAGCCAAATAATTTTCACTTGTTTTTTTCAGCCACAAGTAGAATAGATTTGGTGTGAAAGTTTCTAATCCACTCAGCAGTGTTCCACAATGCCATTTTTGCCAGTCTTTTGGAGAAATACCAGCTTTTGAACTCAAGTGTGTATGGTTTATTTTTAAAGCATGGCTTCCTTGCTGAACTGTGAAAACCAGGCCTCATACAGTCCAATAAGGCACGGTTTTAGCAGAAAGTATTTTTTCTTCAAACCTGAAAGCCCAAGCATCTATTTCTTCAACCCACAAACCCACAAGAAGTCTACAGCATCACAATAAAAGATCGTGAGAGAAGGAGCTTTTAACCAGCAGCTCAGAAAGGTGTGGTGCACAAACACTTGCTGCAGGCTCACAGCAGACAGGGCAGGCATCGACACTTTCAGAAGGGACAGCATTTGTCAGGTCCTGCCATCTACTGGGTTGTCCCATGAACAGGCAGAGCCAGCAGTTATAGCCCAGGGCAAAACAGCGCAGGGGAATCGAGTGGATTGGCTTCTCCAGTCCCAGTCAGGGTTTTACAGCTTTGTTTTATACATAGATCAAAGCAACTGAGATGCAAGTAACAGATCACAAAGTCTGGGCTTAAAATTTAGAAGTGCACTTCATGTGAAAAGAAAGAGCTTCTTGAGAGCAGGGCTCGAGAGTTAAAAGAATGACACTTCAGAAAGGTGTAACCCTAAAAGAATACATCTTACCCAGTTCGTAGCATTATTTTCTTTTAATTTCTCCTTGAAGTATTCGGTTACTTTCTTTTCCCAATCAGAGTTTGGAACATTTTGGGCTACAAACAAGACATGTTTGTGTGAGTACAAGCATCACTTAACAGACTTCTATTTGGCATTCTCCTGATACAGTAAGCAATTTAAACGTTTATTTCCCTTCCAGGCAACTAACCGCCTTTCGAGGCTACCTCCGGACCCCGATAACTGCACAGCCTTCTCATCCCATGCCCTTTCTTCCCATCTCCTGCCCTCTGAGGCGAACCAGGCGGGATATGGTCCCCCTTGGAGGCGAGGAGAGGCTCTGAGGCGCTGCAATGCAAAGCGGAGGGGCTGAGGGACCCCTTCCAGCTTCACATTCACCACAGAAATCTCTATTTCATCACGCTTTTAGTTAAGATCAAGCCCAGCACTGAAAGAACTTCAGCTGAAGGCGCTGGTGCCATCACCACGGAGCGGTGACCCCCCCAAGCCATCACACATCGCTCCTCAACCC
>VZRW01011287.1:329915-342682 GCA_013398125.1 Aegotheles bennettii | reverse complement strand
CGGGCTGCGGGGCCGGGGGGAGCCCTGCGGGGCCGAGGCGGGGCCTGCCGAGAGGTGCTGCGGGCCCGGCCAGCGCCTGGGGCCGCTGCGTGCGGGTGACACCCGGATGGTGTCCCCTGGGCTGCTCCGGCCGCCACTGCCCGCTCGGGAGGGCTGAGCTGCTGGGGGCGGGTGTGTTCACCGAGCTTAGGGCCTGGTGCTTGGCTCTGCCTGTGGCAGAGGGGATCACACCGTCACAGGCTGGCTTGGGTTGGAAGGGACCCTAAAGCTCACCCAGTGCCACCCCCTGCCAGGGGCAGGGACACCTCCCACCAGCCCAGGTTGCTCCCAGCCCCATCCAACCTGGCCTTGGACACTGCCAGGGAGGGGCAGCCACAGCTTCTCTGGGCAACCTGGGCCAGGCTCTCACCATCCTCACACCAAACAATTTCTTCCTAATACCCAACCTAAGTCTGCCTTCCTTTAGCTTGAACACATATCCTGTCACTACGTGATGATTGCCATGTTTTCAGTTCATTGATTAGCATATTTGTTCTGGCAATTAGAAGTTCCATTCTGGGGTGTACTTTGTGTTTTCACTGTTTTCAAGCTGCCCTCTTATGTTTTCTTCTCTTTCCCTATGTGAAAATAGCATGTTAAGCAGGTGCCTTGAATTTCCATGTTAATTTAACCATGCTTTTAATCTCCTGTCCTTCTGAAGCCTTAATGGTGTTCTGAACACATCCACGTGCAGCTTCAAATCTGGTGCTCCAACAGCTTCAGATAAAGGAGTGGATTTTTCTGGAAATGTGTTCAGACTGAGATTAAAGCCCTAAACAGTAGAAATGCATCTAGAAATCAGATATTTTAAATTTTACTGCGTTGGTACGTGTTGATTCCAAAATCACAGGATCAAAATCCAAGGCTTGATTTCAGTTCTGTTGCACCTTAGCTAAAATTTATATTATATTATATTATATTAATATAGCTGGAAACCAGTGGAGTGGTGTAACTCTTGGGGTGCCCTGCACAGGGACAGGAGTTGGTCTCGATGATCCTGATGAGTCCCTTCCAACTCGGCACGTTCTATGATTCTGTGATCTCTGTAGATTTAATAAAATGTTTGCCAACTGTGGCTTTGAAAGATTTTTATTAGCTTGACTACATTTTTTTTGGTCTATGTCACTCAGATGAAGATTCATGGTTCTTCAACTGGAATGAATTTCAGTGTCAGAGGTTGTGTCTCATTCTGTGTCTGTCCCAGTAAGCCCCCCCCATCCAGTTAAATTCTGATAAAATGTAATAAAAATTGATCTTGGGAGTTGTTTGACACCTGACAGCCAGCATTGGGAAGCTCTGTGCAGTCATAAATTTGTTGTATCTCCAAGAATGAGTAACATGTGTTTTGTGCTTTGCAGTTTGATGATAGAAGCTACGTTCTCTGGCTCAGGTGTGGGTGAAGTAACCAATGTACTTCCTGTCGATAGAGAGGAGTGTTCCCAGGGAGGAAGTGGACTAATGTCACTTGTGGTGGTCAGGAGATAATCTGTGAGTGACAAAGTACCAGCTTATACAGGGAGAGACATACAGGAGGCTGTCACACAGTTACTGTTGGAGAAAGGCTGGTTTGTACTCGGGAAGAACACTGCCCTTATGTGTCAAAGCTGTACACCCACAGGAAATCTTTAAATTTCTATGAAGTGCTGCTTCTCCTGCCAGTCTGGGCTTATGTTCCAACTCATTTTTTGTAAAATTAGAAAAAGGCAAGGTAGGAAATAATGTATGGTGTAGAAAAATTGTGCCTGTGAGGGTATGTGCATAATTTCTGTTTTGGCAGAACTTTTATCAGCCTTGTTTTGCAAGAAATGATACAGTTAGACTACATCTCCCAAACTTTGTTGGAATTGGAGAACAGTAGGTGTTTTGTGAATGGGCATTTGGTAATATTTAGCACATTGGTCTGTGTTTATTGTGATCTGACCTGATGAGGTGCATTGCCTGCTCTGTTACTCGGTGTTTTGGAGAGCTGAGAGCTGACAGTGTGGTGTGCAGTATGCTCCATGGTGTTTATGAAATGGGAAAGGAAGAAGAATTTCATTGTTTGGAGGTTGAGACCTTTTATTTAGTATAAATGGCTGATCTACTTGTAGCTGGGAGATAATCCATAGGCCTGGCTTCATAGTGGTCATGGCTTATAACTAGTTTTAGTATTCTTCACGTGATGGTTCATGTATATGGGTTTTGGATTTTGTTCATCAAAGTGGAATAAAATGCTATAGGTGAAAGTAGGAGAAACTGATAAATCCAGGTAACGCTTTCCTCGGATTGACACTGTCTGAAAAGACTACTAAATAAAAGATGGTTAAAATAGTCCTTTTTAATCATGGCAGCTGCTCCTTTTATGATTAATTAATTAGAACAGCGGCTTCCTAGGGAGGCTTCTCTGTGAATTCCCCTGTGCTCCCTTGATACTCTCTCTACATTACAGCTATGTTGGCTGCAGATAAAGACATTTGTTATTGGCTGCTTGTAGCTCCGGAGGTGCTTGGTCTCTCTCTTTGGCTGGGGACTGAGTAGCAGAGAAGCAATGATAGCTCTGTGCTTTCTTCCCCACAGCCTGGGGATTGTTTGACTGCCAGAGCAGATAACAACACTCTTATGACTTCTGCAGATTGCATGGGCTGCCGGTGAGTTGCTCTTCCCTCAGCAGGCCACGATGCTCAGGTTTAAACCTAGGATAACATCAAACTACTTTTCTCCTCACTTGTTACTGGATCACTGCAAAGCAGAAAACACTGATGGCCCAGAACCCAGTTTATGTATTTTCTCAATGCAAAAAGTCAGTCAAGACCCTTGCACCTTTTTAAGACCTCTCCTACAATTATGCAGAATGAGGACTGACTTTTCTACAGCAGAGATTCAGCTCTTGTGCCGGTCTAGAGTGGGATTTGTAGAGAGAACTGGAGTAAGTCTTGCTCATCAAGTGACCTGGGCTGATGAGTTATGGCCACCTTGCAAATCAAATGAGAAACCTCATGAAGGCACTGCTGAAGGAGCAGGAGAGAATGGATTGATTAAGCAACAGGTTTGGTCTCTTTGGGAATGTCTGTAAGCTCTGCTTTTGAATTTGATCTTGGAATTCTAAAAACTACAGCATCAGGTCCTATGCTTGGTAACTGTTTTCATGGTGAAAGGAAATGAACCACGGCTGCTCTTGCATTGGGTAGGCATAAGGGGAATAGGAAGGGATTTTAGTGCCCTGGAAGCAGGGATCTTTGCCGAGTTGCCTTGGGAAGGCCCTGACTTGAGTCAGACTTTGATTCTTATTTCAGATTTTATTTTTTTATTGCTTTATCTGTGTACACCGAGTGACTTTTACTGTCCATTTTAAATGTTCTTGAAGACCTGGTATCTTTTGTTTCATTTTATGGTGTGTTTAACCATCAAGGATGTGTAATCTTTGTAATGCTCTTAGCTTTATGGGGGCCAACAGAGTTTTGGAAATAGCTGATAATGTTACTGAACATTCTGACTACATATGCAAACTGGTTTGAACCTCTCCTGATATCTGTGGTGATCTTTTTGGTTTTGCAGATGATTCTGCAGATGTTGGTGAAGAGGACAGCTTCTTGGGTCAGACTTCTGCCAGCTCCAATCCACCACAGACTTTCAGCTATTTCTCTCAAGTCCCTAGTAGCAGTGATCCGTTTGGAAGTATTGGGCAGCCACCCTCAACAACTGTTGCACCACCCGTTGGAGCACCAGCCTTCTCCAGGCCTCCAACTTCACTTCCACTGGTGCCTGGGTCACAGGATGGGCAAAATGCCTTTTCACCACATATTCCCAAGTCCCAGCCCTCTCACAGTGCACTGCCTACTTCACAGGTTGGAATCACAGCTTATCAGACTCCTCAGCAGAGTTGTCCCCCGCCTGCAAGTGTGTCTGCTCTTCCCCAGGGAGCATCTCAGCAGGGGTATAACCCTTACCGGCACACGACGCAGAGCAGCAGAGCCAACCCATACCTGACTCCACCACAGCTGCAACAGAGTCACGTGCCTGTTCACCCACCGTCCTGTGTGCCACCTGTCCAGATGTATCAGACACCTCCAGGGTCACTGACACAGGTATGTAAATCATCCCTGGTGTCCTGCTACCAGAACAAAACAATTTCAGCCACTTTCCTCTTTGAATTGGATCTTTTGTCTTCTGAAGATCTTTCTTTTCCCCAGAAGAAGTCTTGAACCATTTCTAATAGCAAAGTCTCATCACTAGAACTAGCCCAGGACTGTTTCTTTAGGAAAATATCCTGATCTTGGAAGTGCCTGTACCCTGAGGCTGTAGCTACGTGACCAGCAGGAGTAGGGAGGTGATGGTGCCCCTGTACTCAGCACTGGTGAGACTGCATCTTGAGTGCTGCGTCCAGTTCTGGGCATCACAGGATGGGAAGGACATTGAGGTGCTGGAGCGAGTCCAGAGAAGGGCAACGAGGCTGGGGAGAGGTCTGGAAAACAAGCCTTATGGAGACCAGCTGAGGGAACTGGGGTTATTGAGCCTGGAGAAGAGGAGACTGAGAGGAGACCTTATTGCCCTCTACAACTACCTAAAGGGAGGTTGTAGTGAGGCTGGTGTTGGTCTCTTCTCCGAAATTGCTAATGACAGGACGAGAGGAAATGGCCTCAAGTTCCATCAGGGGAAGTTTAGGTTGGATCTTAGGAAGAAGTTCTTTCCTGAGAGGGTGGTTGGGCACTGGAATGGGCTGCCCAGGGAGGTGGTGGAGTCCCCGTCCCTGGGGGTGTTCAAAAAAGGGGTTGATGAGGCACTTGAGGCCATGGTCTGATGGTCTAATTGTTAGGAATATGATGGGATAAAGGTTGGACTTGATGACCCTGGAGGTCCTTTCCAACCATAATGATTCTATGATTTTCTATGATTTTTTTTATCAGAAACAAAGCCAGGTGGTGAAGTTCTGTTGCTCTTTTCTGCCTGTTACTGAGTTTGCCGCCATTTCAGCTGTGTTGCTGCATTGTTTGTGCCCCTGCTGTAAATCAGGTCACTCAGCCATTTGCAGGATATGGGCTAAAAGTCTCTTTTCAAGCTGGTTTTGTTGGTGAAGCCAGCAGTTTTTGAAATTATGATCTAAATCGCATAGATTGCCAGCAAGCCTTTTGAAACACTTTAGTTGAGTCATGTAAAGCATTAATCTCCATTCTTTTTAACCTTCACAAAGGCATTATTAAAATAATGTAAATGGATTACTAATAACCTGTCAAGTTTTCCTTGAAAACAGCCAAAAATTGGTTTTATTTTGCCTGAGCTATTGCTATATTGCTGCTATTGTGAATAAAGAATAGAAAGATTATACAGTGACAAAAAACATAGCAAAGGCAGCAGAACATGAACATCTGGAGTTTTAGATCAAAGAATTCAGAACTTCTGATGGCTTCATTTTATGTATTGTACAACATCTTAGTTTATTTATTTTTTAATGGTGTCAGCTGAAACAGTTGTTACTGCTGACATTGCTTCCTTTTAGTTGTACTAACTGATCATTGCACAATTTGTATGAAATCAGCTTTATGTGGGCCATAGTCCCTTTCAAAATCAGTTACTTTTCTCCTGTCACTGAGGCTACATTTGAGTTTGCACTTGTTAAAATTGACAATCTTTATGCAAAAATGGAGTTATGTATAAATGAATAATGAGAAGAATGAAGTTTTTGTTTTCATGTCATATTTGGTGGCTGTAAGAAATAAGCTCAGCCTGAGTTTTGAAAACTTAAGGGAATATTTTAAATCTTACTGATTTTAGGTTATCAGGGTCCTGGACCATAACAGTTTTTAACAGTATTTGTGGGAATGAAATTCACAGTGAAACTTTTCAAAAAGGTAACAAAGTGGGCAACTAATCCATAATGTTTTTAGAATGAAAGATAATGTTCTTGGGAGAAAAAAGGTTGGCTGTAAAGGCTCAGAGTGTTCTCTATAGCACAACATAGATCGTTCTGTAAAAACTAAGTGAGATTGAGGTGATGAACCCGTATGTATTTTCAGTTTCCCCAGCCTGAGTCACAGCTCCGAGCTCCCAGACCTGCAGGTCCACTGGTTCAGGCACCTCCTGTTTTGCTGCAGAACCAATATGAGCCTGTTCAGCCACACTGGTTCTACTGTAAGGAGGTGGAGGACAAGCAGATATGGATGCCATTCAGCATTCTGGATTCTGCAAAACTGGAGGAAGTCTACAATTCTGGTAAGTTATGAAAATCTTAATTATGTCTTATTCAGAGGTGAGCAGGATTAGAAGGAAGGTATTAGAGTAATGCCCCTAGCGTATGAAAAAGTGTTATGACAGTACTAAGTAATATTAATGCACATCTCAAATATATTTTGTGCCATCTAATTTATTCACTTGCATTATCTGTTGGTTGATGCTGTCAGTGTTAAGATGTACATCCCTAGTGGATATTGCATTTTCACATAGAACTCCCAGTTACCTCTGTCTTGGTTTGCCTTTGTGTTAAACTCTGCCAGTTCTGGAATAAGTGTTCCCATTTGGGAGTTGTTTAAAGCTTTTTTTGTTGTGTAGAGAGCATATAGAAGCATTTTAGGAGCAACAGCATGGTTGCCTGGTATTATGAAGCTTCTCTTTCATAGTATAACTATCTTAATGGCTTAATGTTCATCACAGAAGGGCTTGGGGCTGGGGCGAGAGAGAAAAAAGGTTGTAGGTGTGAGTGTTGTAACCGAGCATGACTTTTGTGTCTTAGTCCAGCCTGATCCTGAGAGCGTGGTCCTGAGCACTGATGGGGGACGCTACGATGTGTACCTGTATGACAGAATGAGGAAAGCTGTCTACTGGGAAGAAGAGCCTTCGGAAGTGAGACGATGTATGTGGTTTTATAAGGGAGACAAGGACAGCCGGTTTATTCCTTACACCGAGGATTTTAGTGACAAGCTAGAGGTTAGTATTACCTTTACATAAATGTCATGAAGGACTTCATAGTTTATGACCTTATAAAGACTTCCCTGACACCCAGACCCCTTTTCACAACAGGATCCTGAACTCTACCCCTTACTCATTGGGTCCTGGCAGCAAAAGCCAATAAGATTTTGCCTGCCCCTTTCAAACTATAACAACATGACACTTTTATGTAAATGAAATTATGTAAATTATAACCTCAATATTACAGATGATGTACGAGGCCAATAAGTAGTTTATCTGAGAAGGCGTACTGATTTCTTGTAACTTGTTTGCTCTTTCAGGTGGAGTATAAAAGGGCTGTAACTACAAATCAGTGGCATCGGCGACTTGAGTTCCCAAATGGGGAGACGTTTGTTATGCATAATCCCAAGGTAATGGAATTCATGAGGGGTAAATGAGCAAATGGATGGGAGCATAAATTGAATGTGGTCTTAGTCTTGCTTGAAATGTACTTCTTGATATTTTTTTGGATATGTGTGCATTGAAGATGATAAAGTTTACAGAGCACTGAGCTCCTGCTTGCTTCAATGTGCTGTTGTGTGATTAAAGGACAACGCTTTCTGAAATCTAAGAAGAGTTAGAGTTTACATAGTAAATGTTTTGACTAAGTGTAACTGGCAGCAAATGGGAGGCAATTTGAGTTAGTTTAACCTCTGTCTGTACCAGATGGAAGGTAATTTAAACCAAGAGCTTTCATCCATATGCCATCCAGAGGGACCTGGATGTGCTCCAGAAGTGGGCTCATGTGAACCTCATGAGGTTCAACAAGCCAAGTACAAGGTTCTGCACCTGGGTCAGGGCAATATTAATTACACCTATATTAATACAGGCTGGGGGATGAAGGGATTGAGAGCAGCCCTCCCGAGAAGGATTTGGGAGTACTGGAGGATGAAAAGCTGGACATGAGCTGGCAACTTGCACTTGCAGCCCAGAAGGCAAACCATATCTTGGGCCACATCAAAAGAAGCATGGCCAGCAGGTCGAGGGAGGTGGTTCTGCCCCTCTACTCTGCTCTGGTGAGACCCCAACCTGAAGGCCTGCATCCAGCTCTGGAGCCCTCAGCACAGAAAATACATGAACCTGTTGAAGGGGGCCCAGAGGAGGACCACAAAAATGATCAGAGGGTTGGAGCACCTCTGCTATGAGGAAAGGCTGAGAGCATTGGAGTTGTTCAGCCTGGAGAAGAGAAGGCTCCCAGGAGACCTTATTGCAGCCTTTCTGTACTTAAAGGGTGGTTATTAGAAAGATGGGGACAAACTTTTTAGCAGGGTCTGTTGCAGTAGGACAAGGGGTAATGGTTTTAGACTGAAAGAGAGTAGATTTAGACTAGATATTGGGAAGAAATTTTTACCATGAGGGTGGTGAGACACTGGCCCTGGTTGCCCAGAGAGGTGACAGATGCCCCATCCCTGGAAACATTCAAGGCCAGGTTGGATGGGGCTCTGAGCAACCTGATCTGGTTGAAGATGTCCCTGCTCGCTGCAGGGGGGGTGGGCCAGATGACCTTTAAAGGTCCCTTCCCACCCAAACCATTCTGTGATGCTGTGTGGAGAAAAACATTAGTTTAACTCTAGGGTAATTTGTGTGTCTAAGCCATGAGAAATATTCCATTACAACTATTTTTCAGGCCATGAGAAAGCAGAGTAACTTTTAAGGCTTTTTTGCTATAAATAGTCTGCTAAGAGTCTCGTGTGATTAAAACGTGGACTTCAGCCTCATTGACCAACGCTGTTAAGTGTTCACTTATCACAGATGCAGTAATTAATAAATAAATAAATAAAATAATCCAAGGGCCAGGAAGGATCACAGTTGCTCCTACTCTAAGCACTTCCTAAAGCTGGTGAAGGAGTTCTGTGCAGTAAAAACCCAGAGAAGGAGAGTTTAAACCACTTGTTGTCATGAGTTCAGACGGAACTGAGTCAGTGTAAGTCTTACAGACAGCTGTACTTTTGACTTCCTCACTTTCTAGGGTATCTGGGCTACTTCCAGTGTTGTTGTCCTTCCCTGAAAAGCACTGTGCTTTTTTTGTTTTCCCCTTATGATAGAGTAGCTGTAAGTAGAGGAAGTGTTCAGTTTCCTAATGTAAACAGTAATCTGCTAAGGAAGAGTGGATGCTGGAGTCTGGGAAAGAGGGGCTGGAATGCTCCTTGTCTGAGGAGCTCAGAATCACTGAGCAGGTCAGCGTGTCCAACTAGAGGTTACTGTTTAAGTCATCCAGTTGCTTTTCACACTAATGAGCATTATCTGTGTTATTTTGCAGTCTAGTTTTAGTGAAGCTGTTGCTGCCACAGGGAATAACCCTAGGTGTTTCTAAGGCTTTTTTGGCATATGTGCTAACTGAAGAAAACAGTTGAGTCTTAAATGCCAGGTAAAGCAGTTAAACAAAAAGCATGTTAAACCATGCAATGCTTTCAGACTACCAATATGAATCAGTAGGTTTTTTGTGTTTATAATTGGACAATGTATTTTTTTCAGGTTATAGTTCAGTTCCAACCTTCTGCCACGCCAGATGAGTGGGGCACCACTCAGGATGGTCAGGCAAGACCAAGAGTAGTGAGACGTGGGATTGATGATGACCACGATGAAATTCCTGATGGTATGTGATTACTGTGTGTGGGTCTGCAGCTTGAGCACTCGGTTCCTTTCTGTGCAGAAGTTGGACCCCAGTGGGTGGAGCAGCAATGCACTGTTCATGCCCAGAGTCTAAAGGTTAAAGTTGTTCTTTGGTCTAAGCTGCTTGAAAGTCAAAGGAGTCCTCTGGGTTATGTTATATCCTGAACCATGCTGTGTAAGTCTTTATAAAACAAGTGTATCTTAAGGTTGCTTGACTCTAAACTTCACTGCAGTACATGTTGGTATTCAAAATTTTTTATTTTATATTTCTATTTATATTTCTACAGGAGAAATGTCCCAAATTGACCACCTGGTATTTATGGTTCATGGAATAGGTCCTGTATGTGACTTGAGATTTAGAAGCATTGTGGAGTGTGGTAAGTTTTTGCTTGTTTTATGAGCAGTCATATTCTTAACTGTTGAATGTGGGTCACTATATCTCATATTCAGATAAGCATGTCTTTAAAATTAATAAAATGTCTGTAATGTTAAGAAATTAAATTTCAGGTAGGATTTTTTCCAGAGGTTTTTTTTTCCTATTTCCACCCCCCTCCCCCCAATTTTTCATGATTTTTTTTCCCCCTGATTTTTCTGGATTATTTTCCCAAAGCAGAATCTGCCTTTTGTCAGACTTAGAGCTTTGACTGTTATTATTACTCCTCATTATTAGACTCACAGAGTGGTTTGGCTTTTGGGGTGTGGTTTTGGCTCCTTTTTTTTCATTTTGTGGTGTTGGGTGTGTGTGTTTGCTTTGTGTGGTTTGTGTGTGGGGTGTGTTTTTGTTTGTTTTTCTAAAACACAACTGAGTAAATTAAGAAGGCCGAGTCTGGTCATGGAGTAAAAATGCATTCATTGTGAGATAAATAGAAGTTTGCTAGAAAATCCAGTTCAAAAAAAAGTATTTTCTTAAAGGAGTAATACTTGCAAAGATTTTTCTACTTTCACAGTTTCCTTCATTTGTATTTTGGCTATGTCTGAAATTGAAGAGGGGAATAAAATATTTGTAGTTGTGTGTTACTTGAGTACTGCTACTATCAGATTTTAATTCTTCTTCTCTGCAGTTGATGATTTTAGGACTGTTTCTCTGAAGTTGCTGCAGACTCATTTTAAGAAATCTTTAGAGGAACATAAAGTGAGCAGGGTGGAGTTCCTGCCAGTTCACTGGCACAGTTCTCTGCACGGAGATGCAACTGGTGTAGACAGGTGAGTGTCTGGTTTAATGTTGTGAATGGCACACAAGCTGCATCTTCACAAAAACTGTTCAGTGGATAGAATACACTCTTATGGCTTTTTTAAAGTAACATTTTAATGAGGAGTGTAGGGATAGCTGGGAAGGCATGTGAAATGTTTTCTCTTGTTTATTTTCATGACACTGAGTGTCAGGATTCGTACACACACACACACTTGTTCAGTACTGTGCTTTCATGAAGGCAGATAATGTGTTGGTACATGAAGGTGAATGGACATGGAGAGATAGTGATTGTAGGTATGAGATGCTGAGTGTGGAGAGGTATTGTCCAGCGACAGGTGTGCACAATCTAGAGTGGAGAGTTTTCTCCCCTGTACCTTCCTGCAGGTTCATTGAGTCTGACCCTAGGAGGTGTCAGTGTCCTCTTTCTGAGAAAGGCATTGAGCCCTCTGACCAGTCCTGGAGTAGTACCTCAATTATCATTAGGCAATTGAGCTAAGATTTTTTTTATTTATTCAAAAAACAAAGTATCTGTATTTGCATAGGAGTGCTACAGCATTTAAAAATCTATTTTAAAATAATTTCTTGCTGCCTATCCCTTTGCTGTTGCTTGACATTTCAAGCTGTTTTCTCTTGCTCACAGATGGGGAAGTAGGAATTGAGAGGGCAGCAACTTGTACTGCTTAAGAGCACACCCTGGTGTTCTCCAGGCTGTTCTCGCTCAGTTGAGTGGTGTTGCTTTCCTGGAGCCTTGGTCTTTTATTCTCATTTGAAAGCTGCATTATCCTGAGGAGTGAAGGTCCTCATTTTGTTAATCAAATTGGGCAATGCTAACTAAGGCAGTCTCATTTCTCTAGCAATTCCATTGCAGCTGTCTTAACTCCAGGCAGGCAGATGGTGGTGCCAAGCTTTTTCTCCAAAAAGAGAGTATTATGTTGCCTGTTACTTCAGTTTCACCTTCAGTTTTCATATGTGAGTTTTTGTCTCTTCCACTTCTACAAATCTGCTCACAAACTTCCCTGTTACTCTACGAGAGCAGTGTTGGAACAGAGAAGAGATTATTTCAGGCCCCCTTTCAGCCTGGAGAGAAAGCAGGAAGCTGTGTCTTTCTCAGCTATGCCCAGCCAGCAGGTAGCACTGATGTATGAATATGCAGTGAGGCCAGAAGGCTGTATGGTTTGTTGTTTTTTTTAATGTCTGTAGAGACCATACCTGTAGTATTTACAGTGCAGTCCTTCTACCTGTTGAAGTTAACAAAGTCCTTACCTGCATTTCTTTACAGACATTCCTGCTTCTAATGATTTTGTGTTACTTTAGGAACATAAAGAAAATCACTTTGCCAAGCATCGGACGCCTGCGCCACTTCACCAATGAAACACTCCTGGACATACTGTTCTACAACAGCCCCACCTACTGCCAGACCATCGTGGATAAAGTGGGGCTGGAGATGAACCGACTGTACGCGCTCTTCATGAGCCGCAACCCGGACTTCAAAGGAGGGGTCTCTGTGTCTGGGCACAGCTTAGGTAGTTATCTAAGGAATTGATCTGGGGTAAAACCAGCCTTCCTACACTAAGGGGAATGGGATCTTCATTAATGGAAAAGGACCTGGGGGTGTTGATTGACAGCCGGCTGAACATGAGCCAGCAGTGTGCCCGGGTGGCCAAGAAGGCCAACGGCATCCTGGCCTGTATCAGAAAGGGTGTGACCAGCAGGAGTAGGGAGGTGATGGTGCCCCTGTACTCAGCACTGGTGAGACTGCACCTTGAGTGCTGTGTCCAGTTCTAGACACCACAGGATGGGAAGGACATTGAGGTGCTGGAGCGAGTCCAGAGAAGGGCAACGAGGCTGGGGAGAGGTCTGGAAAACAAACCTTATGGAGAGTGGCTGAGGGAACTGGGGTTATTGAGCCTGGAGAAGAGGAGACTGAGAGGAGACCTTATTGCCCTCTACAACTACCTAAAGGGAGGTTGTAGTGAGGCTGGGGTTGGTCTCTTCTCCGAAATTG
>VZRW01011287.1:301153-329841 GCA_013398125.1 Aegotheles bennettii | reverse complement strand
TTAGGAATATGATGGGATAAAGGTTGGACTTGATGACCCTGGAGGTCCTTTCCAACCATAATGATTCTATGATTAAACATAAGGCTAAAATTAGCAGATTAGGCATGGCTGACTGGAAGTCAAACACCACTCAATAGCGAAGTTTATCAAGCTTTGCAAGAAGGTTGGGCACTTCGTGGATGTGTGCATTTCCCACCCCCCTCTCCAGTTTCCTTCGTGATGACTTAGTGTCTAATTTGTGTTTAAAAGTTGACAGGTTAGCTGGTGTATTGGTAGGTGGGTAACTTCTGTGTCTCAGAACCCCAACTAGTAAAAGTAAGATAAATTTTTGGAACATAGAATAATGTTATAAAGACATACAACATACTGGTTTGGGCTGGTACTTTTCCTCCAGTTTGGCAAGGAGTCTAAGCTAGAAAGATAGTTTAACTATGGCAATTGCATAAAGATATTTCACATGAACACGGGGCAAAAAAAGAAGGTTTGCTTTCTGCTGAGAATGATCGTGTTCAAGTTAATACGTGGGTATTTTAGTTTTAATCAGCCATCTTTTTTATCAGTCTGTATGTTGCTATTACTATTGCACACAAACCTTGCTTAGGGTTTCAGGACAGGGAAATCTGACATTTTTGCCAAGGCAACTTCAATTCTGTTTCCAGGTTCCTTAATTCTATTTGACATACTGTCTAACCAGAAGGACTTGGCTTCATCAGTAAATACTGGACCATTCTCTGGTGTTAATGGGACTGGAAAGGATGTGGCTGTTCATGATAAACAGGTAACTTGCATGCTAGTCTTTCCAGGCAAATTGATCTGGTATCTTCAGCAACTTTTTTTTAAGTTTTCAGGATATATTAGCTGAAACACTGTTGTGGCTGCTGACACTCCGTTTTAACATGTTAATGGAAATGTGCACTTTTGTCAATGTTGTCAATTCTCAGGAGAAACTGCTTGCATCTCTCAAGTTCCAAGTAGGCCAGTAATAGGATTTGATCATGATCATCAGCTTTGACCCTTGTGGACATGTAACTTGGTCTTACCAGTATCTGAAAGGTGGGGGAGATCTGTAAGAGGGAAAGAATCTATCGGTGTTCAGGCTAGAAACAGCGACCAATTGTTTGATGATTAAAAGGAAATGGTTTTGAGTGTCAGAAAGCTCAACAAACTTTTTGCATCTCTTAGTAATTTTTAAATATATATTTTGCTGATCTGTTGTTAGTGGAAGATCTGTGTCCTGCTTTACTAAAAATGGGCATAAATTTACAAAGCTTATGTAGTGATGTTTTTTAAGAGAAGTTTAATGTTTACTTGCTTTTTACTATTAGGTGATGTGATTCTGTTTCTGTGCTGTTTTTTTAAGATGAATGAAGATACCAGTTCCTTGGGCTCCTCAATTACTACTTCTGGTGATGACCTTTGTGAGCCTGAAGCAGATGATGATGTTCCTACTTTGCAGAAGACTCTGGAAATGCTGAGCTTGTCGGAGTATGCAAACACATTTGAAAAGGAACGAATTGACATGGAGTCTCTGGTACAATATGTTCACTTGCCAGGGTTGGAGGTTTATGTTTTGAGTTCTTTCGTGGGCTTTTTTTGTTTTGGGTTTTTTTGCTTGTTTTTGTTTTTTTTTCTTTATGCATTTAGTGTGCCATGAGGCATGAAGAATTGCAAAGGGGTAGGATAATTAGGGCACTTTGTATCATGTCTTTTTAATTTAAGAAATGATATATATTACTAGAAAAGTTATAAATTATGCTTTGATGTGTATGGGTTTTTTTTTTTAGCTGATGTGTACAATTGATGACCTGAAGGAAATGGGAATACCTCTTGGACCAAGAAAGAAACTAGCTAATTTTGTAAAAGACAGAGCAGCCAAACAGGTAAATACATTTTTCAGGAATGAAATAAGAAGTTGTTAAGCAAATATAACTGACTTACTTTCTGTGAAGTAACTTCTATTCTTTAACACACTTGGTAACATCATGGCTATATTAAAGGAATTTTGACAAATGTGAAATAAACTACTTTTTCCTTATTTTGAAACTTTTCTCAAAAGGAACAAAAGAAAGCAGTAGCTGAAAAGAAAGCAGTGCTGGCTGCCACACTCCAAACTCAAGAAGATGCCCAGAAAGTGAAAGAGACGGTTACTTCTGTCTCCCCTTCAGAGTCTGGTCAGCTGCACTCAAAGAGGAAGCTTCCAGTTGGTGCATCTGTTTCTTCTGTGAACATTGACTATGAGTATTTTGAAGTTGGAACTGGCCAGGTGAGACTGCACAGATTTAAATGATTCCTTTGGAGCAATGCTGTCCGTTTGCTTGGTTTTGGTTTTTTTAATGTTGATGACTGTGCTGCTTCCCTTGGTTGTTGTACAAAAGTTGTGTTTCTGTAGAACTGTACCCTTTGATGGGAGGGAGTGATGGGAGAGTGGGCTAGATAACTGAAAAGCGAAACTTATTTGAACAAGAATGCCATTACAATGATTCTTTCTTTCAGTAGCTAATGAGCTGTAAACATGGTTCTGTTTCAGAAACAGAACTGTGTGAATGACACAATACTGAATGGTTCTGTGGCTTTACATTTAACATGGTAGCCTAAACGGGTCCATTTATGTTGTCATATGTAAGTTTTACCTCAAACAACTTAAAAACCAAACCTTAAAGACTTCCTGTTTAATATAAATATTTTTCATTTTTCTTAAGAAAAGCATTTTAAAATTATAGTGTTAAACTGTACTAGTATTAGTATGGAAAAGGGCAATGCAACTGAAGCTTCCTGCAAGTACTGTGAGCGTGTGGTTGATTTAATACACAACCTGGTTTTCCTTCCTAAGCAAGCACTATATTAATTAGCTGGCAGTTCTGAGACATTATATGTATGGTTTTTGTCTGGTAGGTTTCTGTGGCTTACAGTGCATTGGACTTTGAACCAGATATATTCTTTGCTCTCGGTTCTCCCATTGGTGTGTTCCTTACTGTGAGAGGTGTGGAGAAGATTGATGAAAACTACAGGCTTCCTACCTGCAAGGGATTCTTCAATATCTATCATCCAGTGAGTAAGCAGTACTTTTGAGATTTGATTTTAGTTGGTGCAGATGAAGACAATGCAGAATACTAAGTTTTAACCTCTGAGCATTAAACTTCCTGTTCCCCTACTTAGATTTCCCAAAACACTCTCTTTTTTTTGATTTTTTTTTTTAAAAAAAAGACCCAACTGAAACATATATTCCAATATTTGTGGCCTTCACTGCAAAAGTGAACTAGAGCCAGCTGTAGGTGACATCCTTAGCATTCTAGGTATGGATTGCCTTCATAATATTTGCCCTGTTTGTTTTCAGAGCTTAAAGAACTTTTTTTTTTCCCATTAATTTTAAGCCACTCTTGTAGATTTTTATGAAGTGTTTGTATTTGAGCTGCTTATGGGACATTTCTGAATTTCCACTTTAGATTCTGGGAAATTTAGAAATTCTTAGATGTTTTGCAGTGCATACAGTACATTTGTCCTCTTCTGTCCCATCTTGTTTAACAATTAAACAGCAACATGTTGGTAGATATCATCGGAGTGCAAGAAAATATTGCTGCTCTTTCACTGTTGTGTTTCCTCTCTTAGAATCTCTGTCTGTAGGAGGACAAGACCCAACTAATTAAAGAACCTGCTTAATCTTATGATTAAAGTAAATGGTTATGAAATGAGTTTCTGTAAACTGAAATAGAACAGAATTAAAAAGTGGTTTTCTATTAATCATAAATAGGGATTTTTTCACTGAAATGTGATAATTAGAATAATTTTTAAGATAACTAAATGTCAATGTGTTGTTTCTTAACAGCTTGATCCAGTAGCTTACAGGTTAGAACCAATGATTGTTGAAGACATGGATTTAAAACCAGTTCTTATTCCACATCATAAAGGCAGAAAAAGACTTCATCTAGGTAAAAAGAAAACTTACTTCATATATGGATCTCATTCCTAATGTACTCATTTGGTGCATTAGAATATAGTAAAATTTTAAGAGACTAATGAAGGTTCCTGGACATCTGACTCCAAGTTTTTCCTAAACATCAGAGGGGAATCTTCCCAGCCCAGTAAGTTGGGCATTCACAATTGTATTCAGATAATCATAATTCCTTCAGATTTGAGCTTCTAATTCACAAAGTTTGTTAAGGAATATTTAGGTTACAACTCGAGAAGTGTGTATGGTAAAGCAGAAAAATATGATCGGTTGCTCTTTATTTTGTAGTTGAATGTTCCATGGTATAGTTGTGAACCCTGATCTAACAGACCCATGTGGTTCTAACCAGTTATTGTGAAGAGCTCTCCTAAATTCAGTTTCCCACCAGTACTGAATGGCAGCTTGGTTACTGGTGACACAGTTACTGAGCTGTAGCAGAGTTACAGGCTAGAGTTGTCTGGGAATGCTGCTCCACATACACTACTACTGCAAGAGCCATTGGCAGCTCTTCTGGTCTCTTCTATGCTGGAGTCTGAAACCATTCTCTCTCTACTTCTCTTTTAGTGTAGGATGCTAGGAGTGATTTTTGGGTGGTGGTGATGTTGAGGGTTTGGCTGGTGTAGCTATTTTTGTGGACCCTTCTGGTCTTGGAGACTGTTGGACTGTTCCTGTACTAGTAGATATTAACTCATTGACCCATACAGTGAGAAATTAATTGTGTATTAATTACATTTCACCTAATCTTTTAAAATGGAATAGAGAAGCACAAAACACACGTTCATGATATAGCAGGCCTGCTTCTGCTAATAATTGGGGTGTTTTCTGAACAGGGTTTAAACACATCTGGAGTATTGTGTCTAGTTCTGGGCCCCACAGTTCAAGAAGGACAGGGAACTGCTTGAGAGAGTCCAGTGCAGAGCCACAAAGATGATGAAGGGAGTGGAACATCTCCCTTATGAGGAAAGGCTGAGGAAGCTGGGGCTCTTTAGCTTGGAGAAGAGGAGACTGAGGGGTGACCTCATCCATGGTTACAAATATGTAAAGGGTGAGGGTCAGGATGATGGAGCCAAGCTTTTTACAGCGATGACCAATGATAGGACAAGGGGCAATGGATGCAAACTGGAGCATAGGAGGTTCCATGTGAATCTCAGGAAGAACTTCTTTCCTGTGAGAGTGCCAGAGCACTGGACCAGGCTGCCCAGAGAGGTTGTGGAGTCTCCTTGGCTGGAGACATTCAAACCCCGCCTGGATGCGTTCCTGTGTGATGGACTCTAGGTGACCCTGCTCTGGCAGGGGGGTTGGACTGGATGAGCTTTCGAGGTCCCTTCCAACCCCTAGGATTCTGTGATTCTGTGATTCTGGTTTTAATTTAGATTTTTAAATCCTTCTACTATGGTGATTTTTTTTTTTTAATTTATATTTTAGAGTTGAAAGACTCTCTCTCTCGTATGGGATCTGATCTGAAGCAGGGCTTTATTAGCTCTTTGAAGAGTGCATGGCAGACCCTTAACGAATTTGCACGTGCTCATACATCTTCAACTCAGCTACAAGCAGAACTGGAGAAAGTAGCTAACCAAATTAAAGAAGAAGAAGAAAAGCAAGTGGTAGAAGGTATGTGGACATGTTATTGGTTTTCTTATAACTTATCAATCTCAAACTAGTAGAAACTTCAGTATCCTAGTGGTTGCTTGCTATTGATTTTCCTGATCCTTTTAAGAAGGCTTCTGTACTTTTGGAATATTTAACATTAACTGTAAGAACTACTGCTGCATTTTTGTGTCTTTTAGGAAAGGAAAAGTGAAAAGCTTTTATTGAAGGATGTTTTAGGCTTGATTTTGTATAACCTTTAAACTTTCTGTTGGAAGGGCAGGTTTCTAAACCAGTTGTGTTTTCTTACCTCTCAGGGCAAATTAATACAAATAAATATTTGTGAGACTTACTCTCTTGGGTAGTGTTCTGCTGAGTGTTTGGGTTGAGCTAAGAAGCATTTAAGTATGTCCTCTAACAGAAAAAAATGCTGATAAGGAAAATAAACTTGAGTCAGATATAAATATTACCCCTAATGATGCCAAGGGCAGACTTCCCAGCAGTGAATTGTTGGTGTTCAGTAATTGTGGCTTTGTCTGTACTTACAAAGACAAAATGTTCCTCCTAGCTTAAATTGAGGATAGTGATTGACTCTATGCAAGGGGAATGTAAAAATACATTATTTCAGGTTATTTGCTTGTGGAATGACTGGATCTGTCTATGTATAAGCAGTGTTGTGTTGTGTTTTTTGTTTCTTTTTCAAATTGCTCAGCCATTACTTTCTGTGAGCTATTCTTAAAAAAAACTGTTTAAGCTGTTATGAAATTAAAAAGCCTATAGTTCCAGTAACCTTTTTGAATTAGTGGCATGCTACTCAGCTGAGGCTGTTATTGCCTTATTGCAGGCACTTGGAAATTGCAGCAGGGAAAATCGGTGATATTTCTAGATTATAGTCAAGCAGGCTGTGCTTGAAAATAGTTTAAATCTCAAACTCTCTAATTTTAGCTGAAAAGATCACTGAAAGTCCAGACCCTCCAAAAGATGAAGATTTTTCGGTGAAGGTTGGAATGCTGAACGGAGGACGTCGTATTGATTATGTTCTGCAAGAAAAACCAATAGAAAGCTTCAATGAATACCTTTTTGCTTTACAGAGTCACCTGTGCTACTGGTAAGAGGAAGTATTTGTGATTCTATAAGTACTGCTTTTCTGATATAACTGTATATCTTTAAATGTTGGTAATGACGTGCCCACCACTTACCTTACTCCTGCTGCCTGTTATTTACCTGTGACCAATATGATAAGAGCTGGAATCATCTTTCCTGTCTTGAGCATTTTATAATGAAAACTGAGGTGATCTATGTCAAAAATCATGCTTTGTGTTTCCCTTCAAGTACGTTTTGACAAAAATTACTGGATTTATATACACAGGTCTACTTTACAGGCTGCTGACTGGAGAAGTTAAATGTTGCAGAAGGACTGACCAATTATAAACAACCAGAGCAGGAGTTGTTCCAGTGGTCAGTGTGTATGCATATAACTTAGGAGACCTGAGTTTTCTGGGTCTTTGTGATCTTTGAAATGTTTGGAAAAGGTGACTGGCGAGTTGGATACGAGGTCCTCACCACTTAATTCTGAAATGGCCCCTGGTTTGGAAAGGTGTTGTTTTCCCACACAAGTGTACTGTAAAGATAAATCTCTTACACTCTGGAGGCTCAAGTGTTATATCATAGAGATGATTTGAGTATTAAGGTAAACAGTATATATGACTGTCCAGGAATGTCAGGCTCAAGGTATCACACCTAGATGTCACTGTTAGCTAATCTCATTCTGAAATGGAATTCTCTGTTAGCACAAAGTAAACAAATCTCTTGTCCTTTTTACAATGAAGACATTGCATACTGTTCTCTTGAAAAAAAATAAAACTATTCAGGAAGGAATTGTATTAGACTATAATATGTAGTAAAAACTTGTGTTGGAATTAAATTGCTGGATGCTGATGCTCTGCTATCAAAGATTAACAAAAAAAGGTAGAAAATAGGCACAGTGGGTCTTCCTGTAAATTTGGATGGTTATAATTTACCACTTGTGTGCAGTGGTTGCTCATACACAGAACAATTTATAGAACAAGAAGCAGAGTCTGGTGTCATCAGGTAGTCAGAGCTGCAGTACAGCATTGCCTTATCTGGGTTTGGATTTGCTTTTTTAAAGTGCTTACATGTTTCAGATGGAGAAAGGTGGAATTCCATTTACAGGAACAGCAGTAAGGTTTGACCTGTTGTATTTGCCCTTACAGGTTGCTCCCTCTTAAATTTTTTTTGGTATGTCATTGTACACATTTTATTACTGTCATAAAATCAAGCACACATGAAAATACACAAGGTATGGAATGGTAGGACAGAGGATGTGTAAACTGTATTTGGCAAGGCAATAACTCACCTTTGTGTGTAATAGACAAGCTGGGATGTCAGTGGCTGAGCTGTGTAAAATGCTGCTGGTGACTCTAGGATTTCATTTACTGAAAGAGAAAAAAGTCTCTTGTTTAGAGTTTAGCAGGTGCTGGACAAGCAGTGCTCTACACAGTTTTTGAAGGTTTTGATTTTCAGTAGCTAATGATTTTTAGAAGTGGGCATTCTCCAGAGGTTAAAATACAGAATTGGAAGCATTACCTGAAAGATCTTATTAAAATCAGTATCACCTCTGTTGTTAGAGATCAGTAGCTGCCAGAGCAGGGATTATCAAGGCTGATGTGTACCAGCAGTGCTGAGCACTGTGCTGTGGCAGGGCTCCCTGAGCAGTCGGTGACCCAGTGGTGGCAGTGCCACTCCGTGGGTAGAGCTGAAGGAGCAGGGAGCTCTTTTCCACAAGGCGGCAGCCGATCATTGCCAGGTTTTTAAAAACTCACTGCTCGTAGCTTTTCTCTTTTGTTGTTCAAGTAAGGAAGATAAGCATGATGATTAGTGACCTAAATACAAGAGGGTGTTTTGGTTTTGTGGTGGTTTGTGGGGTTTTTTTGGACAGGGATGCTGGGGAAAGCCTAAACTGAAATTATCCGTGTGTTACAGAGAATGGAGCTGCTGTGTTGATCCCACTGCATGCTTGTGTGCTTGCTTGTTTAATAGCAGAGAACATCAAGAAATGTGGTTACTATCTCTGTGCTCAGTTGTGGACAATATCTGTAGCCTCCTCCTTAGCTTGCACATTTAACTGTCCTGCTGCTCTGTAAATGAGGTTCCTCACTTTTGGAAGATCACAGTTCTGAATGTCTAAATCTCCTTCACTGTCTCCCTATGTCATTTGTTTTTAAAAAGCAGGGGAAGCTACCCTTAGCTAACAAATTCTGCACCTCTGGGACTTGGTTAAAATTTGCCTGTTTAACTTTGTTATTTTTCCCAGTGATTGTTACTCTTTTATATTGGTATTGTTTACATGTGTTTGAATACTACCTTATAGACAAGGAAGAAAATGAAATCTGTCCATGTGAAATTTAAATAGCCTGAAGCTTTGATTTTGAAAAAGGGAGGAAAAAAACCAACTTGGAAACATGGCCCTTGAATTATATTAATTGTTAAATTATTTGAGAACTTCCTTACTTTTCAGTGGCAGGGAAGAGAGGAAGATTGTGGATATTTGTTGTAGTCTATTTACAAGGAAGTGCCAGCCACTTAAGAAAGAGTTAGAATATTGCTGATAGGACTGGCAAGGCTGAATTTTGACTACTACTTTGAGCTAATAGGTGCAAGGCTGCAAATAAAGGAAGAAAGCCTTGACAAGTGGAATGTATTCAGGAGCCCATTGCAGACAAAAATAATAGATTATTTGAGGAGATTTAAGCTGAATGAGTAACATCAAAGTGGATAGAAAGGGGGATTTCAAGTTGCAGCCATAGTAAATTAGGGAGTGCAGAGTGGGGGAAAATGCAGGAGAAAAAGGTAAATGCATGGGCTAGGACTGATAGCAGAAGTAATGCAAAACTGATGAAGAATGGTAGCTCAAAGGAAGTTAGTAGAGGTAAGGAATGCCATGTTCCCGAAAGATGAGTACTAAGGCAATAGGTTGTGCAAACTTCTCAGAGAACTGGGAAGGGGTGAAGTGTGGCTTACAAGAATTGGAACATGGACCATACCAAAATAACACTTTTTATTTTTTATTCATAGGGGGTCTGAAGACACTGCCTTGCTGTTTCTCAAAGAAATATACAGGACTATGAATATAAATCCTGAACAACCACAACATTGATGTTTAGATACATGAACTTGTAAGTTTGTTCTGATACAGTTTGTGTACTCATATAAAATTTATCTGCAACTTAGATGTCTTTACTTTCCCTTTTTCCTCTGAAGTTTAAATTATGAAGCAGGCAGCTGCAATATGTCATTTTGATGGGAAATACAATTTCTAGACTTGGATGCAGGAGAAGTCTTCAAGTTTTTCCTCCCCTTTGTTCCCAAAAGATATCTGATGTTAGAGTTTTTTGTATGGGGTAATAATTACCAGGACAAATATTTTAAAAAAATACGATCTCTCTTTATTATGTTTCTTCCCCAATTCAGTTGTTCAGTGAATGTTCAAGTGTAGGAAAACTTGTTGGTATTGGATATGATGACATTTCCTTTACAGTGCAGTAGATTAAAGAACACCAACAGTGTTTCAGTGTTGTAATGTGAAAATTGTAGAGATGGTTGACCAGTTGTGCACATGTATGCCAGGGAAAATGTCACTTCTCTCCTATGAGGGTGTTAAACATTGATATTGATTAATTACTAAATGAGACCTCTATATATGCCACTATTTTATTATCATTGTATAGCTTAAGAAATTCAGTAGAACAAGTGAAACGATGTAGCATGGAAGTTGGTTCACTTTGAAAAGAAATTAAATATATGATAGAATTGAGTATCTTAGATATGAAATGTACTTGCAGGTATTTTTATTTTGAGATGTGTGTGTCCTAACTGAGAATCTGTGTTGTACCAGTTTACATCGCTGGATGTTACAGAAAAGGCTATATTGTTTTTTGAGAGGCAAGGAGGAAGAAATGCACACTTTGCCTTTTGGAATTGTACAACAGGATAGTTTCTGATAACTTTCTCCATTTTTTGGAAGAACTGATAATGGCGAGGTACATAAATACCCAGTATGAAGAGAAATACTTGGCATTTCAGAGGAATACTCTAGATATCTTTATTACCATACATTTTTAGTAGTCTTTTGTAAGAGAATGCTTCTGATGGTCAGTTGATAGCACCTTTTTTAAAATGAAATGTCATAGCTGATCAAATGCATTTTTTTAAGCACAGCTAAAGAATAGGAAAAAGGCAGTTTGGCAGCAGAGCTCTGATAGTGGTGTATCAGCTATCACAATGGCTTATGCAGAGTCTCAAGTCATAGTTACAGAATTTTTTCTCTGCTTTTCACGGCTTAGGGTGAAATCATATGAAGCTTATTGCTACAGAAATAACTTTCTGTCTCATTGCGGGGGATGGGATGTGTTAATTTTATCAGCACAAAGCTGGAAGTGGGTTTGTTGTTTAGCTTCAGCAGGCACTGGGATAATTGTATTTTTCATTGAGAACTACACAGTGGGAGAATGGTTTAGCAGGATGTCACGCACCAAAGCACTGTTAAAGATGTCTGTGTGGTTGTAATACCATTAGGAATTGCTCAGAACTTCTCTCAGCACTTGCTTGACTGAACAGCATTTGAGAGTAGGATTCAGATCCAAGAGGCTTAGATGGGAGTGCAGACAGGGCATACTGGGATGCACTTAATGACAAGTGGTATCTCGGGAAGGCTGCACAATACAAGACCAGGATCTTTTTTATGTGAGAAGAAATGCCTCCTACATCCACTGCATAAAATATTATCACATAAGTCTCCCAGTAGGGAAAAGGAAAATTCTCCCCCAGTGCTAGACAGTTGGCTAGAGTCAGCACATGGGTTAATGTGCTGGTGCATTCTTCTACCTTGCTGGGGCCCTCCAAGAACTAAAAATGAGAATAATTATATAGAGAGTCTATAGTGACTTAAACAAATCTTCTAATCAACGCAGTGATGGATGCTCCTGTGAATCTAATAGAAAGATTGAGATGCTATTGGTGGCTACACTTTACTAAAGAAGGAAAAAATTCTCACTTGCAAGAGAGTAACTAAAGAACTCTTAACGTTTTCAGTTCCCTTTCAACCAAGTTACCAAAGCAGATACAGGAAATGAAGTTTCCAATTTATGTGTTAAGATTGTCTCAAGCATTTCTTTACATTGTGTACATGAAACCCTCTGCTACTGTTGCACAATGAACAGCTTCAAGATGATCTACAAGAGCTAAGTCAAGTCACTCGTACAAAATGAGAGTAGAACTCAGAGTTTTTGATACCATTGGTACTATTATGTCAGTGAGTAGAAGGAAACAAATATTGGTAGCTATTCACTAATTTTAAGTGCAACCAATTCTTCCGATATGTAATTTTAGCTAATTCTTTGCTTCTTTGCTTTCAAAATTCATCCTCCATGTGGTGCAGCACAGTGACCACCTTAGAGCCTCCTACGCTTTGAATTAAGAACATCATTTGGCCAGCTCTCTCCATCTGTCCCAAAGAAAACAATCATCTAATTTGGACCAGAGATTAAACTGAACATCCAGCTCCTCCCTTAGCTTGACTCTCCTAAATTTTTATCTACTCCAAAATTGCCACAGTCCCCAGAAAGTGAAAGGGATCTGCACTGGCCAACAGCACCGTGAAGATCAACACTCCTGAGGAGAGGTGACCAGGCTGGTAGATCCTGTCTCTTCTCCTCTGCTGACAGCAGACACCATGAAATTAAACTGATCAGCAAGAGGTAGCTCGGCTGATCAACCAGGAAAGTGATCAGGTCTCAGCATTCAAATTAATTAACATGAAAAATATATGAAGTGGGAGCCCGGAGCTACCTTTGGCATTCACTCTTTCTCTTGAGCGGCCCACAAACAGAGAGAAGCTGTTTGTTCAGATAATCCACTTCTAGATAGGTAAATGGGTGTTGCTGTTGTAGGCACTGCTGGGTAATCCATTACCTTCACACTGCCACCCCTCACATTTGAAGGTCTTAAAATAAAAAAAAAAAAAGAAGAAAAAACCTCCATGCCAACCCTGCTAACACTAGGGGACAATTTTCCTTTTCCCTGCTGTGAGACTTAGGTGAAATGTTTTATGCAGCATATATAGAGGCATTTCAACAAGGGTGTATGAACTATCACATCTTTATTTCTCTAAATAGAGTAGGATAACTTATTACCATAAGTTAAGGAATCTGGTAGCTAATTTAAAATGGATAGCGAACAACATCCTATGAGCAGTTGTTGTGAGCTCATTCTGTTTGTAATTGTGATTGCCAATTTGTGTCCACAAAAAGTGTATTTCAGGAGCTTATTGTGTTAAAAAAGTGATGAAAAATGTGTGTGGATTTTTAGATCTCTCCCGAGTCCTGTTGAAGTTGAATGTTGGCATATTTAATTTCATTAGATCTACTGCAGGAATAGAAAACTTGGTATATTTTGTATTTTCTGTACGTACATGTTCTGTTTTCTCTGAACAGCCATACCTGTTGCTTCGACAGACCTGTTGGAACACACTTTGAAGAACATCTAGTGTTTTCATAGTTACAGATGACAGGATAAGCATCAGACTCTCTCTCTGCTGGTCCAGAACGTGCTCAGATTCTACCTTCTGGTGTCACTTCAAGCAAACTTAAATTTTGAGATGATCAGTGCTGTCATTTAAGAGATGACACAATTTTGATCTTAAATCAGCTTCATTGTACAGTTGTTGAGTCTAAAGTGATTGCTGAAGAAGGTTTTTTTGTCATGCAGATCATTACTTCTCTCCTTCAGCTATCCAATCCCAGCTGGCAGCCAAACATCCTTTGCCTATCAAGGCAGAGTGTCCTTATGAAAAAAGACTTGTTGAGAAGCAGCAATAATCTGCTTTTCTTGACACATTTGTTGGTCCACCTTTTAAAAAGAAAATGTGAACTGTAGTTATAACCATCTTTAACATTACCACACAAACCAGGTCATACTTACTAAAAACTAGCGACCAGAATAATTTTCTTACTATTGTAAGTGTGATGGAGATTATTTTATAAAGACCTTTTAAGCCTCTGTTAAGAGTTTTATTGTGGGATTTTTTTTTGAACCTCTGACTCTGAAGAAGTTAGAAGTTTGTTACAGCTAGTTCAGTGTTCACATCTCCTGAAATGAAGAACAATTTAAAATAACATTTTGGTCTGGTAATTCAGGTAATTTTAGTGCAATTAGGCTGCATTTGTGAGAACTAAAATATTCACCTTGACCTTTCAAAATAGTTAATGCAAACAGATGGACCTGAAACTTATGGATGCTAGATCTAGGTCCAGACCCACAATCCAGACTCTGCTTCCATATAATGAAGTTGAGATGGGTTGGGTACTATGAAATCTTTAGAATTCATGTCTCTGAATACTGAGCTTCTGTAACTTTTCTTCTGGCTTCAACTTACATGCAAATTGTGGCTTTTCGTAATCTTATCCTTACTACTGACTATTTGCCTCTGTTATTGCAGTAAATGAATTTTAAAATGCAGTATGGCTTTTTTTTTCTCAGTATATGTAAAATACACATTATTGTGTACATATTTTGGCTATTATGATTAAAAATACCATACTTCCAGTGGGTCTTTACAGCAAAGTTTTGTATTTAATCACAGAAAATAGGCTGGAAGGGAACTCTGGAGAGGTTACTTAGTCCAACTGCCCTGCTCAAGTCAGGAGTGGCTTAGGGCCTGGTTCAAGGATGGAGATCCTTCACCTCTCTGAACCCTATTCTAATGTTTGACTACTATGATTGTATTTTGTTTTTCTAATACACAGTTGGAATTTCCCAGATGAGCTTGTGCCTGTTGCCTCTTGTCCTTTGTGCCTCTTCAGGAATAATGTCTCTGCCTGCTCTTGTACTGTCACTTTGAGGCTTCTCAAGACCAAGCACTTTGCTTGACATCATCTCACATGCCATGTGCTGTGGCCCTGTAGTCACCTTGGGGCTTTCCACTAGACTTGCTTTAGTTTATCAAAGGCCGTGTTGTTCTGGGAAGCAAGTTTGCCAAAGGAAACTTTTTATCCAAAACAAATGTATTTGTATCTTTATAAATTAACCCCTGAAGACCAAGTTTTCTATGCTTTACAGTCTGCTTTATTAGCTAGAATACAAATAATGCATAAAAAAGCCCAAACCAAAAAACCACAACCACTGGCCTCAGTGGTTTTTCAGCTTAAGTATCATGGAGTGGAAAGTTATACAATTGCATTTATCAACTCTGTGCAACACTGAATAATGTGATTAATGTGCTTAAGTAGCTCTGGTGGTTCCATGTTCACTTTCTACTTTTACTGCAAAGCTGATGGGCTGTGATAGAGCTCCCTGGGAGGGAACAGCAGCACCAATGAGCCGTAAAATTTTATGGATGTGTGAGAAGTGTTATTGCAGGAGGGACCCTGGCTGGCAAGGAGCTTATGTTGCAATGGAAGGATGCACAGGAGGAAATTGCAGGTGAATGACGACCATCTGGAGCAGAGAAACTGTTTTGGGAATGTGGCATTAAAATTGGTTCTAGTTATATAAATAAAAATTTGACTGCAATTGCAGTAAATATCAAACCTTACATCTTAAAAGTGAATGGAAGTTCAGACATTGAGGAAGGAAAAAGGACAGCGTAACCAGTGATTATATAACTTAAAGAAAAACTGTAAAAAATAAATGGAGTTTAAAGAGTGAATTTATATCTGCTACAGATGTGTATATTGCTTCCTCAGCAGAAATCTTCCTAGCGTGCTGCAACAACTCGATTCTTGATTCTGCTGTGTTGTTGATACTTAGAGCATTCAGGTCAGTACTGCTGGGGCAGGGGCTCTGGGATCCCTCCAGAGAATGCAGCCATCTCTGCTGTTAGTTTGAAGTGGAAGCTGAGATATTTTCCATAAGCCAAGGTAAATGGAGAAAAAGGTAACCCATTCTCTGTCACCTCCCCTTAGTGTTTCTTTAGAGCTTTGGCTGTGGGCTTTGACTTATTCAAGACTTTCACAGGAGAGATGGGTAAATGTTGGCTGTGTTCTGCAGCCCTGGCCAAGTGTCTACAGCTGCTGCAGGTGATGAGCCTGATGTGAGAACATGGACTGCAGTCCTGGGCAGTCCTGTGTAGGATGGAGCTGTGCTGGTAGGCTCCAGGAGGCACTTGGAAATATGGGAAGAAGCATGGTGTGAGGTACAAAGTGATACTGGCACCATCTGCCTAACCCAAGAGATAGCTCCTGGGGGTAGTTTTACTCTTCAGTGCTTAAAAGATCCTCAAGACGAATCACCACATAGTAAGTAGTTCATGCTGAGACAAAAGACTGGAAGTCACTTGTAGCAGAAGGGTAAAAATGTGTGACTAATTCTTCCTGACAGAAGCCACCCGATGGGATGCAAAGTAGACGATTCATCTCACCCTGTGTAGCTCTGTGACTTTCCTAAAGACATTTTCTCTCCATTCCTACTCCTGGAAACCTGTAGTGTTGTTTGGGGACAGATAGTCATCATTAAAGTCTTAAGCAACAACAAGCTGCTGTAGGAAATGCTCCATACTCAGAAAATGGGTCACCTGTGCCATGAATGAGATGCTGTAACTAATGTCACCTGTGTCCTGGCCTGCTGGTGAGACTGGCTCCCTGGTGGCACCAGCTGAGGTTGGCTGAACTACTCAGGCCAGTATTTCCTACAATTAGCGCATTCATGCGAAGTGTTCTCCAGAGGTCTTCTGAACCTGATGCTTGCCCCTTGCACTGCTCTGACACAGCTTGACTTTCACTTTTAAAATGGGAGACTGTGGCTAGCTACATATGTCTGAAGGTCTGAAGGTGTGATGAAGGTCTGAAGGCTTCTGACAAGATATGGTGCTTTGTTTAGTGAAGTTGTCAAAAAACAAATGCCTTTACTCTCCTCTGTGAGGAACCTGCTGCACTGAATGGCGTGCAATGCTTCCAGAGAAGCACCTATGTAACACTGTCTTTATCTTGTTTTATACCTACAGAGCTGTTAATTTGGGTGGGTTTTTTTGAAAATAAGTTCATTGAAGGGTGGAGGTGCTCTGACTTTTCCACAAGCACTTCATCCTCCTAATGTGACAGAGACTGTGTGCAGGAGCCCAAGGTTTTCTGTGAGTTCCCCAAAGCCACAGAAGAAGGGAAGGGCACAGACAAGTACACAGTGTGCAGAATAAACTGGGAAAAAAAAAACAAAACACAAAAAAACACCAGAAAAGTGAAAAACTAATCCCTTTCCATTGAAAGGTCCCACCTCTCTGGGTACTCCTTTCATGTGCTAATGCAGACTCTGATACCATCCAGCTTTGCATTGAGGCCTCGTGGAAAACTAATTTTCAGGTAGAAATTTTTATTAATGGGTTCCAAGGAAAAAAATCAGTGCCTCACTAAGACATTCAGCACCTTTCCAAAAGATTCCCATTCAAACAGAATTGAATCTTTCATTGAAAACTGACTTCTTTTAAAAAACCTTTTAACCACAGTTCCTCTCCTGCTGTCTCAGCAGCCTTTGCCTCCACTGACAGTGAACGTTTCTGTCCTCTGTCAACAACTCCTTACTCATCTCTCTGTAGAAGAAGAGCACCCAAATAATTTCTCCTCGTGCTAGGAGAAGCTTTGAGTAACAATGAACATTTTCAGTAACTGTGCTTGTAGAGTTGTCCTGGTCCTTTTCCAGGGAATGTTATAGTAATGTTTGTAGCTTGTTGTCTGCAACATGACAAACGTGTTACAAACTCTTGTCTATAAAGTGCTATTTCCATAATAACGTTCCTGCTGATTCCTTCCTGTATGTTATTTTTGTTTCTTGTGATGAATAATAAAATCTAGCATTTCGTTTTTCCTTAAAAATGGTCAGCAGCTGAATGCCAGTGCCAGGGGGCCAGTTGGTGGAGGCTGAATTCCCAAATCTAGTGGGAGTGGGCATTGGAGAGCAGCCCTTTGCAGTGCTGCATTTCTCAGACCCAGCTTGGACTTGCTTTAAATCATCACTTTGAATTAAGATGTCTTCTCCAAGGTTGAAATAAAAAATCCCGTGAATTCCTGCTTAATAATGGGAAATTATTTCAAATGTCTGTTCCCATTTCAATACTCTTGGCTTATCTGTGTTTAACTGAAATGGTGTATGGCAGTGACAGCTTACTTAGGTTTAATTGGAGCAGCCTGGTGGTTGTTTTCAGACCCTTGTAACAGCAACTGTTAAAGTACGAGCTTGGCTCTAGATTTCAATCTGATTTTCATAATTGTAAATCAGGATTAGCTTCCCAAAGGCTGATGGAACCACTCCAGTGTAAATACAGTTACAAACAGACCCACTGGGACTCAGCATTTCCACAGAGTCAGTGAGGGGTTTTTATTTGCTTTAGGTGCAGTTTACTGGTGATCTTTTCTAAAGAATTACCCTTTTCCCATGGTGCTGGGAAGGAGGGGAACGAAAGCAGAAGACAGACTCTGGGAGCCTCCCATCCAGAGGAGGGAAGGAGGCTGAGGAAAAGATGAGCATTGCTCCAGTTAAAGGGATTCATTTTGAGCATCCTTGACCCTGCACATGGGGTTTTGACCAGAGAACCTGGAAGCACGTGAACCTTAGGTTCTCTTGCTGCGTGATGCAGGCACAGGTTAAGAAGCAAGAATGTAGATGTTGCTCACACCAGGAGCCCAGGACCTTTCCTGCTGGCTAAAATAGAATAGAATAGAATCGTTATGGTTGGAAGGGACCTCCAGGGTCATCAAGTCCAACCTTTATCCCAAAGGATAAAGCCTGTGCAGGTGCCTGGGGTTGTTCACCCCCAGGTGCAGGGCTTTGTAGTTACCTTTGCTGGACTTGATGAGACTCCTCTGTGCAGTTCTCCAGCCTGTTGAGGTCCCTCTGACTGGCAGCACAGCCATCACCCAGCAGTGCTATCATCTGCGCTTCCTTTTAGAGGTTATTCCAAACTGCAAAAGCAACCTGTGCACAGAACAGCATAAATTCCTGTTTCCTCTCCAGTTTGCGTGAGGAATAGTGCTTTCAGCTCGTTGACTTTCAAAGCTTAGGACTTTCCAGGCTTCCTTTAGATATGGAGGCTATAAAAGAAGCAGCATCTTTTATGTGTCAATAAAATAGCTTCAGATCCATACAAATTCAGGCAATCAAAAGTGAAGTGTGTCTATTTAAGAGATGGTAATAGAGAACAAAGGGCTGAGAGGAGAAGAAAGAAAGCATTTGACCTTGTGTTTCCCTTTCTGACAAAAAAGTGTTTAAATATCTTCTCATGTATTCTTGTTAAAATGGCCTCACGAATGCAACCAGAGCAATAATTACACTCAAGACTGCTCTGAAAGCATGAGTAGGGAAAAGGGTTTATTCAGAAAGCAGGAGCTCACTAGAGCATAGGTAGAAGACAAGTTTGCCTAAGCCAAGGCTCGGTATGGGTATTGTGAAACAGTCAGTTTTTCATCTGTTTGTAGCTCAGGGGGTTCACAATATTCCCTGTTGCAGGATGTTCAGGTATGATTGTCTTTTCCACAGTTTTTCAATCTGCAGAAAAGGCTGAGAAACACAGCTCTGAGTTTGGAAGCAATAAGCTGTCGCCCTAGCAGCCCCTGCGGAGGGGCTCTTCAGTGGTGTGGGAGGGGGGCTGTGCAAGGGAGCTGAGGGACAAACAGCTCTGGAGTTTCTGCAGCTATAAAGTAGCCAGCCGCAGGGAAAGGGGAGCACAGCTCTGTCATGACAGACACTTTCTCTCTGTTCTTTTTCCCCCTTAGCTTCTCAGTGGAGGCGACATGTGGAGAAAATAATGAAAGTGCTGCTGAGTGAAAAACAGGAGTTGCAGCCGTAGAGTAGAAACAAATAACCTCAAAAGCTCCTTCACGAAGATGGCAGTATTTCTGCAAAATATCCTGGGTAAATGATGTGTTAAGAGACCTATTTTTTTCAGAACCGAGCTCTTTCAATAAACAGGATTAGATTGGTTTTCAAACCATCCTTTGTACAAATAGATGTGGTTTTAGCCACTGGAAGATCCTTCTCTAATAGGATCAACCAACAAGTTTATTAGTTGAAATATAATGACATCTCATCTTGAATGATTTGTGAATCCTCTCAGGAGACAGCCTGCTTAGAAAATAGTGATGCCTGACAATGAGTATAAGAAGAGCTATGCACACAAACTAGTTACTGAGCTGAGACTGTAACTGTATAGGACTAACAGTTAGGTATAAATACACATATACATCGATGTATGTGTACATATTACAGGTATATGTATACACATATGTGTAAATGCTCTATATGTTCTGCATATATTAATTTAGGAAACAGGAACTGTTCCAGATTGAACCCTAAAAACTCACAAGCCTCAGTCCCTGTGTTTGGTATTGAGAATGAGAGATACGACAGTGCTTTAGCTCCTGCAGACATCAGCAACCATAGGATGTTTTTTCTCTATTACTATTTTCTCAGTAAACCAAGGCGGGTGCTCCTGTGTCTCCTCTCAGCAAAGCTGAGAACCCAGCGCAGGGACACAGTGGCTTTCAGAGCTCTGTACAAATCTCTTAGGTTATTTTGGCAACAGAAAGTGGGGGATTTTTTTATTTTTATTTTTTTAGGGGGGGAGGGAGGGGGATGTGTGCCTTTTCAAATTTCTATAATAGCAGTAGTAAATAAGGGTTGAAACCAGTGAGTAGCTGTGGTAAAACTGGAGGATGCTCTATCCAAAGCGAACTCTTTCTCTTTTCCTGCAGGTGTGGCCAGGAAGTGGGAAATGTGGTGAGTCAGTAGCATCTGCATGGGAAAAGCCAAAACAAAAACCGTGACTGTACTCCAGTGATAATGTTTGAAATCAAGAGGGTTGGGTAGCAGAAAGTTATGTCGAGCTATAGAAAATACATATGGTTGATGGTGACAACTAAAATTGAAACAAACCAAATGAAACTCACTAAAAATATTTGCAGACTGCTCCATTGTATTGTTAAACATCCGGAGAGTAACGGCACAACAGGACACAGCTGCTGCAAGTGGGAGAAGGAATCAGACACTTTCAGAAAACCCTGCAAAGAGATTGCATCTGTAGCTACAGGGAACTGTGTTGCAATGAACTGTCCCTTGCAGTGCTTGGATCCAAATGTCACAGCATTTTGGAACAAAAATTCAGGTCCAGAAGTCTTTGGGTTTTATTATCTGTGCTGAGGAACACTGAGGAGACAAACAACGCATGGTAATACTCAGGTGATAACTCTGAATGTTCAGAGTGGGCTATTTTGAAAATTTAGGCAACAATATGTAACAGAATTATCTGTAACAACAGCTAGGGATCATTTGACCAGCATCTGTGCTGACTGGACTGCTTACCAAATACCTTTGGCATTGTTGGATCAATTTTCTCGTTATGATGTATAAAGGGTTTCTGTACACTGAAGTCCATGGCAGGTTTCAGCCAGTCTCGTGTTGCCTGCAAGCACAAATCCTCAGCAAAATAACAGGTACCTTTAGCACACTGGTAAAAGCCCTTTAGACTGCATGTGTGCTGCACTCACATGGTGCCTAATTTACTGATAAATTTGTCCTGTTAGGCACCCTTTTCTTTAGACGTGCATTGACCTTTCCTTGGGTTTCAGCAGGAGGTCTGCAGTTAAAGTACAAGATAATTAATGGCATAGCTAATCATATCAGATGTTGTACTGGAAGCACTGAGGGTAAAGCAATTAGGGCTCAGCTAAATACAAGTTAAAATAATCTGCAGACTGACAACGTTGTAGGGATTATGCTTGGCCACCAGTGAAACTTTGGAAGTTGGTAGGAAGGACACAAATGTTTCGAAACAGGCAGAAGTCCAATGAGCTCAACAACAGTGCTGTATCAGCTGCAGCCCTGAGGAGAAGCTTCATACAACTTCAGCCTCTGAAAACGGTTAAGAAAAACTGCGATGAATGGATTTGGTGGTAAAATTTCAAAACCCTTTACAAAAAAGCAGTCTCTGCAGTCAACAGGCCCCTCCTCACCACCTTCCTTTAGCTGAGCAGCTCCTGGTCTTTGCTGGGCACAGTGACTGGGATGCTACTGGTGGGCACATCTTTGGGTCTCTGAGGACACCTTTGGTGGGAGAGCTGGGGCGCCCATGGCTGGCACCACGTTATCCCTCTGCCTGCTGCACCTGGAAAGGTGACAGTGACTCCAGGGGGGTCCCCCTGCTAGGAGCCCATTTCTAAATGCATCACCCACAGAGGCTGCAGGAGCAAAGACCTGAGGTGATGTGCTCTGCTCTCTCCCCTTCTCGCTGCCAAGAGTGCCCAACACTGCCCATACGCTCGGGGCTTCTCACCCCCTTATCCTGCCAGTGCAAAATGCCTTATTTCAAGGAGCACCTGCCTTGCCTGGTGCAGAGCTTCAGCATCTTGTCTGAACTAATTTCTTCTCGTTTACAGAGTCAGGCATCTTGTCTGCAGGCTGGGCTCCGGTCGACCCACGCACAGTGTGTCTGCAGAGAAATGAAACAGCATTTTCATTTTACTCCTGTTCATTCCTGGTGTCTGCATATGCAACACAGGCTCTCCAGTGCATTCTTGCAGCACTTTGGTCATCAAAGCAGTATTTTGCAATATTTTGTTGACACACGTTTATTATAACAAAAATTTCACTGGGAGTGAGCAGCCAGTGCAGCAGAATGGTTATTGTAAATGGTCATGGATCTGGGTGAAACAAGCAGGAGCCCAGAATGTGGACTTGGGGGAGATACAATATATTATATCAATTTCAAATGCTGGGGCAGTGACATGCAAGCCATAGTGCTATGAAGAAGGAATTCCTATCAGCAAATGGTGACGGAAAAATCTTCATTCTCTGGCTTGAACTAGATGTGATCATTACAAATCTGCAATTTACAGAGCAAATTAGGCTTTTGAGTTGAAAACAATATTCCTACCTTAACATATGAATGTGGAAGCAGAGAAAACACCAGAAGTAGAGACAGATGGCTTGTCATCTTTGAAAGCAGTTCCCTCGGGAATAGACTGAGTTCCAAGTGCAGTAAATACACACCACTTGCCAAGGTTTCTTGAAGAGCTCCACAACTCCCTGTCCCCACAGCTCTGCAGACAAGGTCTGTGTGAAGAGCGTAGCTCTCTGGGTGAACGTGTTTTGAGGCACCTCTGGGAGTGACTGAAAAATCCCATTGGAATATAGAGGGGAATAAAGTCTGTTCTAGATGACTGATAGACCACAGAAGCCATGCACAGCACTTCCTAGGACAAGCAACAAAAGTATAATTTCCTTCATGTTCCATGCGACTGGAACTGGTGTGTCTGGGCTTGTCTGGCTCAAAAATAACTGCCAATGTTTTAACAGGGACTTGCTACTGATACAGTGTTCCCACCCAACCTTTCCATTACCCATTACCCATTACCCATTAGGATCCCATCCAACCGTACCATTATGTGGTAAATTTCACGTACCAGTGGCAACCTGTGATGCAAAGGGAATACATTTCTTATTTCTTTCCCTATTTCTTTAAAGCAACAATGAACTCTACAATCTTTTAGCTTCCCATGCTGACCCTCAAGAAAGAACTTCAGAAAGGAAAGGGCATAAGAATTTCTTAAAATTCTCTTTAGTAAGGGAATTTCAGTGCAGATTATGTAGGACTTCAGCACAGCAATGAGTTAAAGACTTCAGGCTGAGCTTTCTGCCATTGTGTATTGCTGAACTCCAGCTATAACAATGGAGCTTTCGCAGTGCCTGCGAGCAATAAAAGCAAACCTTGTGTTTATCTTGGCAAGACCCTCGCTCGCATTCTATCTAAAGCTATAAAATGCAGATATTGGCCTTGGATCCATTGCCTCTGAGCAATGAGTTTCCAGATTCAATTAGCGTGTCATTATTAATGTACACAAGAGACTGATTCTAAGTGTCATTCTTGGTAAAAGATAATGACAATGCCTTTCACTCAAGCAAGGATTGTATTCATGAGATACGCTGCCCTCCAGAAAAGAGACCTTGAAACTATGAATATGGCCATGGAGCAGATTGAAAAAGTACCAATTAACGTAATCATAGCTTAGCTGTGTATTCAACGATGTGCTCAACCACAGGCAATGTCCCGCTTTTCACTGTATCCATTGCCAGAAAAGTAGTACTCACTGCCTACTCACTGCCTACTCACTAGCAGAGCAAATCGGTATGCAGTGAGCACCAAAACGATCTGGTGCTCGTTGGGTAGGTCTGTGCAGAAGTGCCACCCATAGCTACAGAAATCCTCAACCAGGGAGCACTGGGATGACACTCACCAGCCAGGTGGCTTGAGGGACATCATGCTGAACAGGTAAAAAGTCACATTTAATTTGAATATGCTTTTAGTAAGCAGGAGCTGCCCGGTGGGGCTGGAATCACAGGTGTGAGCTGGAGGAAGGGATGGAGTATGATGACTCTCAGTGAGTTCCTGTGACATTTGCGTGTACAACGTGACTGGGGATGCTTGTTGCTCTGCATGATCTCTGTTATCAGCATCTGATGGTTTCACAGGACACATGTTACAAGCTCCAGGTCCTTACCCAGGGGCTCAGCCCCACAGGCTCTCGGTGCTGTGGGCTGAGCTGCTCAGAAACACAATGCAGAGAAATAAAACAGTTTTAAAGCACTGCTGTTGCTCCACGACCTTGAGCTGTTCCTTAGCCTGTGCATAACTCAAACAGTCCTTAGGAGGTCGATTAAGGTAGAAGTGCCTCCTGTGGCTCATGGGACTATCTGGTGTGGTCACAGCATGCACAACTCATCCCCTTTCTTCAACTCAACCACACCAGATATCCAGAAAGGCTGGGGAGAACTTTTACAACTCTGGTATTTCAGTTTGCAGGGCAATAATGGCTTTTAGAAGCTCTACTAACCCTTTAATGTAACATATTGGCCATTAAATACACACTGCAGAACTTGTTTTATTTCTATCTTTCTGAATGTGCTTGAGCAGAAATGATTTAGCTATTTTTCATGTCTAGCTCTGCACATGGGAAGCACTACATAAAATGATGAATAAATGTATCAGAAATGGAAAGACAGTTGAAAGAGAATGATTTTGTGCTGATAGACAAGGTGGTCAAGGAGTTCATCAGTGCTTCAGTAGGACTTTGGATCTGCCTTGGCGTGCTTTAGGAGAGCCAGTCCTACCAACAACCTCTGCCCCCTCTCCATGGCCGGTTCAGTCCACACCTCTGCAAAGGCAGTTTACAAAAACATAAAGAGAAATGGATGTCCAGAAGCCCTGTTTGAATGTGAAAATAACTCTGACAGGTCCTTCCTTGTGAGATCCTAGATGTAAAGAGGAACAAAAGTGTTTATTGGCATTAAATAATCAGATCCGGGAATAAAAGCAGTCAAATAAAATAATAATACCTCTACCTTGCTCTGATACAATACTTTATTTTGCAGCATAAATCCCGTATGCTCAAGCAGACTTTTCCTGAGGTGTGTCACAGAGACAGGACTTCATCCTTATTTTCACTCAGGAACAGGGAAACAGAGTTTTTAGCACCAATGTAGAAATTAATTCTTTGACATGGGAAGGAAAGACCAATTTCAAGAAGTTTTTCCAGCAACAAAAATTAATGGGTGGTTTGTGCCAGTGCCCCAGCAGCACCCTCCTGTTCAGAGGTATTCTTCCACAGGGAAATTTCACCTGTTAGCATCTGCCCTCAGTTAAAATTTCCTAGTGACTCTATCCTGCTTTCCACGCGCACATTTGCACTGGCAGCAGATCTTTTTTGGTCAAGAAGCAGAGAAATAAGAGAAGCAAAAGAAAGAGCCATGTCAAAATTCAATCCAATCATCCTTCTTGTCAACCCTGTGCAATCAAGCTCTCTCACATTTCCCAAGGAATCATAAGGGCCATTTAATCCCTTGGAAGGAAGAGGTGATGAGCCAGAAAATGAATGAATTATCGTCAAGTGCAGACAATCCATGGGAGAACAATGCACGCAATGTTGACCTTGTAGTCAGATAATCTGTGTGCAAGACGTGAAACCAAAAGTTGATATTTTTTTCCTCCTTTAGTTTTAACTCTAAGGAGTAAGGAAAGGAAAGAATTAGAAGTTGAAAGTCTACTGAAAAAGGATGAAAAATAAAAAAGCTGGCCTACATAAAACCAGCTTGATACAGTCCCTCCCCTGAGCACACGGAGTAACATTCCTCATAATTTAAAGTAGATTCATATAATAGAATCATAGAATCACTCCGGTTGGAAAAGACCTTCAAGATCATTGAGTCCAAACATCAACCATCAGCCCAGGACTGTCAAGTCCACCACTAAACCATATCCCCAAGGGCCACATCCAAATGTTCTTTAAATACCTCCAGGGCCCTCTACTGACATTGCAGTGTTCATGGGGCTGGGTATTAAAATTCTTCCCCTTTTCTGCACATATCTTATCTAGTCAGGCTGTAGCCTCCAGTGGACAAGTGACTCCCACCCTGCATTTCTGCTGGGCCAGCAGCAACGCCCAGTGCTTCAGCCAGCCCAAGCCTAAGCCACGGTGAGACGGGGCTTCTGCCAAGCTGCTAAGAGCACAGCACGAGCTACCTCTCAAGTTCTTTGATACTTCTTGTCTATAAATCCCTGTTTACGTTTCTGAACAAGAGCAATCCATACATTTTACCCTGCACACACTCCCTCCTGAATGGTACTGATGCATACACACATTTCCTACAACACACCTGGGCATCTTGCTGGCCATAGGCCTGGTTGAAGTTGGCTTTTCCTAGGGTAGATGCTTCTGCTCATGTTGGATTCCTTATAACTGGAGCCTGAAGCTTGGTACTTATGTGCACATGGGTTATCAAGTACACATGAGAGCCTGCAGAGGTACACATTGTCACACATGCTGATAGCTTGGTCTGGTAAGAAAGAAAAAGGTAAGGTCATCCCAGCCCCTTCATAGGAATCCGTAGACATCTTGCTGCTCAGAGGATTACTAGGAGTTTACACCAACTTGGACTTAAAAAAGTTGAATTTCCATTTCAATTCACAGGCTTGTGCTGGCTGTTAGAATTTTATGCTTGGATGGCCCATATTAATTATTCTGTAATATCGACCTCAAAAACCAATTTTCAAAAGTTTTCTCTCTCGAATACTTCAGTTGTCTCTGTTAATGTTGTCAGATAATTTATGTTTTGTGAGGAGGCAAAATTCATTTTACAGGCTCTAATATTGATTGAAATCTTTTATTATATTCTCATTTTGTCGAAACGAAATGAATGAAACGTTTTCCTACAAACCTCTCTCAGCACTTCACATGTTACAAAACCCTGTTAAAACACGACATCCCAGAAAGAAAAGTAACTACAGACATTTTTATTGCCCAAGACACCTCCTGTGCGAGTGGTAAGCTACTGAAGAGTAAATGAGATTTTAAAAAAATCCTTTCAGATTTAATAACGTGGAATATTATCAGCAGCACAGGTAGGGTTTTGTTTTAATGAAATTTTTCACTTGTCAATTAAAAAAAATAAGTTATATTTTATAGGCAGGATAGCTGCCACAAAATAATATGCCAAGAAAAAGAACTCTGTTTCAAATGAGAATGGTTATTTTTTTTCTTAATTTCCATGCTTAGCAGCATTTAATTCCTAGAACTCTTCTGATTACAATTTACATCTAATCACAAATTCATTCTCTTTGAAAACTGTCTTTCAACATGTTGTATAACTAACACTATTCATGGAAATCTGTCTCAGTTGAGTGCCCATCAATCACTGCTTCTTTTGGTTGGGTTTTTTTGGAGGTTTTTTACTTCTTTCTTCTCTTGGTTTATCGGTGTCTTGTCAGAAGTGGAATATTGCATGACAGCTCCATTTGTATCTGATGTAGAACACGAAATTGTGACATTTCTATTATCTCAAAAGACTTATGATGTAGTAGTTGCAATGTGTTCTTGCAGAAAGTATAAAATCACATCCAAAACATTTATATGAAATAAATGGAAGCGATCTAATTAACACAGCAAACCCAACACACATTAAAATTGACCTTCATTCAAAATACCTCATTAAAATATAAATAAAGAATTAGAATAAAATCCTTGGACTGTTTGGAAAGATTATGTTACCCAAATACATTTACACTGGTGAGTAAAATACAGCTTCTACCAGTCAGCATAGCATCATATTTTCTCTCCACTCCAGCTAAATCATAAAGCTGTGAACTCATCTGTACAAAGCAGCTGTGATAGAACTGGCAATCTAAGCTGTTTAAATCCACTCTTTGTATACAAGACAAAATAAGGTAATTTTACACTGCCATCAAGTTCCTTCGTAAATGAAGCTCTGAAAATAAGTTCAGCCAAAACTAATGTTTCAGTCATGCTAGTTATACAGCAGCAACAATTCCACTCTCAAACAACTTCATGCTTCCAGACAAGGACAGTAGGTAGGATGAATCCAGTTACACACAGCCATCTGACCCACTAAGGAAGTTTCCTCTAAACTGTTTTTATACAGAAGTGGATAGGCTTGTGCCAACAACCAGCATCCTCTTTCTGGGCATTATTCTGCTAAAATTGGAGCTATATTAGCATGTAGAATTGCTTTCTTCTGCAAACTGATTAGCCAAACAAGACAACAAATAAATTTGCAGAAGGTGGTCTTTGCAAATTCATTAACTATCTCTTTACTATCAGCAACCTTGTTTCCCCCCCCATCATTTTCTTCCCTATTAGCACCACGAAAGTCCTAGAGGACTGTAGTAACAGGTTGATGAAGCACTTGAGGCCATGGTCTAATGGTCCAATGGTTAGGAAGATGATGGGATAAAGGTTGGACTTGATGATCCTGGAGGTCCCTTCCAACCCTAATGATTCTATGATTCTATATTTCATTATGCTATGAAACTTTTGGAGCTAACAAAAGTTTTCTCAACCATCTTAAGAGGGAAGTAAGGGATTTCCACCTTTCTTTTCCTAGTAACAGTTTAGCAGTCTTTCCCTATAAAACAAACCATTAGTAAATGACCATTAGTAAAATTGACCATTAGTAAATTGACCATTAGTGGTCAATGGGGCAGAGTCTGGTTGGAGGACTGTGACTAGTGGAGTGCCTCAGGGGTCGGTACTGGGACCGGTGTTGTTCAATATCTTCATCAACGACCTGGATGAGGGTACAGAATGTA
>VZRW01011287.1:147177-300453 GCA_013398125.1 Aegotheles bennettii | reverse complement strand
GTAAAGTAATTGTAGAGTTTTAGGGGCAATTGTATCTTATATGGCTACCTTTATAAGCTGCAGCTGGGACTCACTGATTTCAAAGCAGGAAGATCAAAAAATATAACCCAAATCAGCCTCACATCTCTTTTGACTGCTCTTGTCCTTTATGTAACTAGTGAGTGCATTCTGAATTTCACATGGGTGCTCTTGTCCCAGCAAACAACAGACACAGCTTGATGGAGAGTACCTGTCAGTGTCTGGAGGGCATTAACAAGACTTAATGGCACCAAACAGCCTCACCTGAGGCCTCCACCCTCAGCCCTAGGCTCAGGGACTCTATTTAAGCTCAGCCTGGTGTTGTTGTTCTCTGCTTAAGCAGTGCTGTAGGTTTCTGGCTCAGCCAGACCACTTTGGCTGTGGAGCTCCTTGATCTTAGCCTCAACTCACAGGCTTACTCTCTGCCCTCTTATCACTATGGACCTGCCTGGCAATTGCTGGACCTGAACCTGACCTATGGATTGACTTCCTAATGGGACCTGCCTTATCACTGTAATACTGCACTGTGATGGGGCCTGGCCACCATCTTTGGTCCTGGTTGGTGAGGCCTCTACTTTGCTAACATGGGGATGCCCTGTAGCTCCTTGTCCTTTAGAGAACAGCCAGCCCTGGCCCTGTGATTGTGTTCTGTTCTTAGGTCTGCTTCTGATTTGATGCGCAGAAGGCTTTGGAGAGGTCACTTTCTTTCTCCTAGACTTTTCCTCATCTTCAAAAGGTGGGACAACTACTGGCTTATTTTAAAGCTTGGGGAAATCTATGAATGGAAAGACTTGTGTAAGAGCTAAAAATTTACTGTAATTAAGCAGAGCTTAGATGTGAGATACGAGCTGGGTATGATGGTTGTTTGGAAGATATCTCTTGGAGTTTTTAGTTACTGAAGAGTTGTTAAAGATGAATATTAGAAGCCTGTGATCACTGAGAACTTGCTTTTATGAGCTGTTATACAGGCAACATTCTTAGAAGTCAATACATTCTTTCCCTATTGACAAAGAAAGGCAAGAAATTGCATTACTGTTCCTTGCACCACTTTCTTCTCCTAGTGAATGACGTTTAGGAGGTTGTTGGTTAGGTAGGAAGGACCTCATCCAGCCACTTGAAGGTCACCTGACACCACTGCTCCTCAGGAGAATGAGGTGTTAGAGTTGCAAAAATCCATTTAACAATAAGTTTGTTTCTACATGCTCCTTGCACAGGAAAAACCCTGTAAACTGAATCTAATACTACATCTCAAAACTTAATGGTGAAGGAAGGATGAGAGTGCTGTCACCTGCTAAAGAGCATTTAGCCTGTTGGAGTCAAAGCTGAGCTGAAGTAAGGGATGTACAGTTAAGATGTCATTTTTGAAGACTGGAATGATATGCTAAGCAGTCATGGAGATTCTTCCCCAAGGGCAGCCTAAAAGCCAAGATCAGATGTTATCCTTAAAGGCAAGGTTTAGTTAAAACTAGAGGATACCTGTGGCTTGCCCCACAGTGGTGAGAATCCTTTCCGGCTCTACAGTCCATGGATGTATAAATCCCAAGTATAACCAGAGCTTGCATAACTATTGTGCACCTTCATAAATTACCATATGCCAGGTTGCTTTTGCTGGTCATGAGAAGCTCATTTATTCAATGAGGAACCACCCTAATTTCAGTGGTTGGCTGATAGTAGAGTGGATCCATCTGTATGGGGAGTACTTTGCTTTGCCTGGCAGCTGCCCAGATGGCAACCACAATCTGTCTCAGGAATGTTTGTTTAGTTCTCCAAGGTCAGCTGTGTTTCATCCTCTTCATGGCAAGAAAATATTAAGAAATTATTGCAAGAAAACACGCAAGCTCCCCCACTCCAACTCATAATGCTTTTTTGGTTTGGGCATTGTAATATTTTCTGCTCTCATGGCTTTTGATGTGTTAGTACTTAAGATCTTAAGCCTGTTAAGACAAGGTCCAGATGTTTTGAGGCCCGTATTCTGCAGAATAAATTCTTTGTGGTCTTTTTGGCTTATGTGTCAAGTGTTACACAGCTGACTCCAAGGTTATACACTGGTTTGATAACGGCACACCAGGCTTTTTTTCTTTAGGCTACAACAGTGTACACCTACTTCTGGGGAAGTCAGTGGTGAGACTGCCAGTGAGGTGAGTGTGAATGGAATATGAGAATTCCTCATTCAGGAATAACTTTGCCAGCTCGGTTATCCCACTGGGATGTTATGACTTCTGGTCAACTTTTCAGTACTAAAGAAAGCATTCTATAGCCTCAAAACTTGGGAAGCTGCCTGAAAGCCCAGGCAATATGACACAAAAAGAGATTAAAATGAAGCAGTTGCAGCAAAATATCCTGGATAATTATGCTGATGTAACCCTGTGTCATTAAAGCTGGGGGGGGGGAGATATTTAGGGAATGAGTGAATTGTTGTAGTGAATGTTTGTGACACTGAGAACAGTGCACATGCCACTCGTGAGGGCTCATTTTAGTTCACTCTCTGAATTTCTCTCTAAACTCATCATATACTACATATTCTGCTGCTGACATTTAAACCAGAGCAGCATGCTAATGAATCCAGGAGTGGGGAGAAGTTTTCAGTAGTGGATTTGCAGCTGCAATGGACTTAGCCAGAGAAACAGCACTGAATTAATAGCCTGCTGCTTCTCCACCCTGGATTTGTAGGTGACTTTGGCAATGTGCACGGTGGCATTGAGGGTTTGGGATTCAGTCAGAGAATTGCAGAGCAATGGCTCATTTCCAAAATCATTTAGAGCTGCTTTCTTCTGCCACCTGCTTTACTGGAATTGCATGGGTTATTATGGAAACAGCACTCAATTAAAACAGAGATGGCATCTCATCAGGAGTCTGTCTTTGGCTTGTCCCTCTGAAGCCAGTACAGCACAATGACTACATACCACTTTCTTAATCTTCAATCAGCTCCACCGTCAGGTTACTGTGGTTTATTTAGAGGCAATTGTGTATGTGACTCGATAAGCTCTCTCACAGGTATGTGCCAGCCTGGGTTCTGTATCCTATTCTTGCTATATCACAAAGACAACACATGCTGTTTACAAGGAGTAGCTGCCTAAAGCAGATCTGCTATTCCTTAGTGGCCACAGACTGCACACAGTTTACTTCTTGGGGTGTTCTGTAAATGCAGTGTGTGAATGACTCCGTTGCAGCAATGTAAGGGCTGTACATGGGGGCTGCTTTCTGCTAAGCCACCCCCACAACCTCTGGGCTACCTCCTCGAGGGGTGCAGCTCAGCCCCTTGTGGTGCTGCTGGAGGGACACGGAGCCTTGCTCTGTGGTGGAGGGAAGAAATCTCTGCAATGGACTCGAGGGAACACAGCATGCCTGAGAAAGATATTGTCTTTATTTTCCAAAGAATGCCAGTCCTACCTGCCTGTATACTTGGCATGTATTCACCCTGCACTTTGGAATGACCTCTGAAGTCATTCCAATGTCATTATTGCTACTGGGAGTTCAATCTGGGTGAATATGAGCCCCACATTGTCTTTCTTGAATGTGAAGTATTTGCTTATTTGTGAATACTAGGTTTAAAATAGGAAGGAAAATAAATGCAAAATTCTGTCTAACCATTCTTATCATGATTCAGATAAAAATCTGTATTAGAAGACCAGTTAAATATGCTTTTTTGGGTTTAGGACTCAACCTGTGATATTTCCCAGGGTCCAGTGTCTTTTGTTAACATCAATAAAATTCCTACCAGGCTGATTTTTATCACCAGTGTGCTAAATACTGATGTGTTTATTGTCTGTCTGTAGTCTCCATCTCATGTATCTCAGTGGGTATCATTGCATTCCTCTTGATTTACTCTGAATGAAGGAAAGGAATCTGTCCTTTTTTTTGTGCTAAATAGATACCAAATCAGTATAATTTTTACAAACTTCAAGCTTAGTGTTCTATCCTCTAAATATATACATAAAACAATTTCCTTGGGTGAAGAATTTGATGGATAGTTACTGTGAGGCTTCATTTAAATTAAGAATCATGCCAAGTACAGAGATAAGAGCCCTATCAGTAGCTGTGTTTTTAAACTTTGAGTTGGACACTGTTTTCCTTCTACTAGGAATAGTAGAACCCTACTGATGATAATAAATTGGCTGCCAGTAGCAATCCTACCACTTGTTGAGCTTCATTTCTCAAACCCTCCCACTGACAGCACAAACGCATCTAAACAGCTACAGCAAGCAATTGAAGAAAGAATAAAAGGCGACAAGGACACTCGTGTCCAGCCCTGCTGTGACTAAAACAAGAACAGAGGGCTGCTCAGGATCCTTGGGGGGATCTGCACCTCAATAAACCTTGGGCCCAGCCTTCTTGGGCAAGAAGTGACCTTGGAAGGCAACAGCCAAGCTAAACGTTTCTCAGCAGAATAGCAGGTATATGGTACCATGCTCAGCTGCTTGGTGACAGCTTCTCATTCCAAACAGCAGCATTTCTGTATGAGCCATTAGGAAAGCAGAAAGTACACTTCATTAAACCATCAGTGTTTACCAGGCTACTGAATCTGGCTTAGCACATTACCTGTAATGTTCTCTGTTCTCAGAATGGAATGTGCCCATCTGGCATATTTAGCTACTAAAAGGAGTAATTATTAATACCTGAAGGCAGCTAATATAATCTGGTTTATTTTTAAATGCAGTGTAAAAATTTGTTCATAGAAATTCCTGATCATTGCTTTACTAGGACAGATGATTAAGTGACAAAGATATAAATATGTATAAATCTCCTTCTTGCATCCATAGATAAAACACAGTTTATAAGATGTTGCAGTCTACATTGCTTACAGAATAAGGACAAAATCAGTGGAACAAACTGGAACATTGATATATATCACTATGGCAGCACTGTAACAAAATTGTCTAGATGCCCAAGTCCTAAATACTGACTTTAGTGAATTTATCTTGAAAAAGATGCTATTTTCTGTTCTGTTTCCCCTCTAAAGATTAAAAATCCTGGCTTTGTACAGTTATATAAATGCATAGTTCCAAAGCTGAATACTGTGATATTTCCAAGCAATTGAGATTTTTTTCAAGGAAATAAGTCACAAGTCCAATTTCTATCATTATTTTCAAATTGCAAATAAAGAACTGCCTGTAACAGCTTTATTATTGCTGCCTATCACTGCTGTGATATGATACTGTATTAAGGCTAGAGTATGAACATATTGGAATATGCAAGCTACTGTAGGCGTTGAGAGGCACTACATAATGGAGAGTGTCTAGATCTGATCAGAGTAGTCATTCATTTTTGTAAGTCAAAGCCTTCCTCCAAAACCTGCTCCCATTTTCCCTACAAGACAGTAAACCAAAACTAACAATCTGCTCTTAATCATTATTACAAAAACTAGGTACATTTAATAATAATGAATAAATGAATAAAAGCAAATTAGAGTTCTACTGTTGGAGCTGAAAACAATTGCACGTACACTGTGCACCCTCTTCTTCAAAAGTCAAGCACATGGAAATTACATGATTTGCAGGGACATAAATCGATCACAGGTTAAAAATCGCACATCAGTGAGAAGAAATGTTGTTTTCAGCATTTGCTGTGAGATTTTTGATTCTTTTACTTTGAACCTTTTCAGTGTCAAGACACATCCAGATCTCATTAGTGTGAGAAAAAGTTGTTTGGTACTGAGAATTTCATTAAGGTCTATGGGATTTTAAAGGGGAGAGAGAGGTTGTTGTGTGCCGCTTAATTTAGAGTCCAATAAAAAATCCAGGAGTAAAAAACTTCACCTAAGGGAACACAAAGAGTGATTAAACACAAGCAGAACTTTGCTATTAAGTTATTAGATAATACAGGGGTTAAACACAGTGGATCATTAGTGTAGCTCAGCAATGCACTGTGTACTTAATAAGGAAAAATGGAATCATGTGCAACTCCTTATTCTGAGGAAAGGTATTGAACCTGGTTGTCTCTTCTGAGGTTTCTTCAGTCACCTGGATGAGATGCAGAGCCCATTAAAACATCCTGCAATCAAGGATTTGTACTTCAGGTGGAGTTTGCTCCACAGTCCTACATCTGATATTGTCTTTCAAAAAAAGAGTGAATTCTGTTCATTTGATCGATACCGGCCTCTATTATTTTCCAAATTACCACATTTGGAGGGGAGGATACATCTGCCCTTGATATGGGCTTGTTTTTGACTCATTTCTGGTAAGTTCCCCTGAGATGAAATAGGAGATGGACTAAGCTGTTTCTTATAGACCTGTTTTGTGTAATTTAGAATTATTTTATGATTTTCTGTGACTCTGTGATGTATTGGTAAGAATCATTGTCTTGCAGGTTCAGACTGTCATAGCTTGAGATACGGAGGGAGATTCTGGTCTACAGCCAGTAGGTTTACTCCTGAAGCAAAAGCAGCACTGGGATCATCTAAAATTACCTGGAAAGAACAAAACCTCTGAAGAAGCTCATCACAACCCTTTCAATATTTAATACTCCATTTGAATATAGAGCATTTTATATTTATTTATACTAAACATATCACTAATAATAGAAACTGTGCAGCTCTGAATAAATAACAAACTAAACTTTCACAGTTCCATCAAATTCCTTTTGTAACAGGAGAGAGGAAAAGATCAGTAAGTCCTCTTGTAAAAAGAGGTAACACTCTTTCTTGCACGTACTGTTTTTTATGGCATTCTTCTATCATGGGATACACCAACAAGAAAGGAAAAACTCTCATACTGGCAACAGGAAAATATTTATGAGAAACCCTGCAGGTAGGTGAAAGCAACCGCTGGCTGTGACAGAGCCCAGGAGTGGTCAACTGGAGCAAGGCTGTGAAAGGAAAAAACTGGTGTCTTCAGCCTTCTTCAGTCTTTAGCCTTCCACAGTTGAGGATGACCCAGAATTAGGTGCAGCCTGTATAAATGTGGTGTGTCTTCTATATTCCAGCTTTTTCTGTATTTCACTTTCTAGTGTTTCACTTTTCCCCCCCCCTTAGTGGGAGATTCTGAATATTATTTTATGATTTTATGGAGGGATGATCCCTTTGCAGCAATAGCAGCTCTAAACTACCTGGCTGGGTAAGAGAAAGAGACAGTAGTGTCAATTCTCAGTTTTGCGTGACAGCAATTTCTTTGAATTCAAACGGTTTCTAAAAGGTGATGTTATCTTTTTGAGTGTCCTTAGAGCTTATAAAAGACACTTACTATTATCAGAAGCATTTTCTTCAACTCATTTTATCTTCTGCTGAGCTAGTGTTGGCCTCCTCTTCTGGGCTCGAAATTCCAGACTAGAACTTGCTTGGATGAGCTTAATATATTAAAGCTTATTTCACTGTCTAACTTTGAAAAGGCACTTCCATGTTCTTATGATACTTTTCTTCATAAATAATCAGAAGTGAGTGTTTTGAGAACTACAGAAATTATTTGACACTCCCTGTCAAACTCTACTAATGCTATGTCAGGTTCTTACTTCGAAGCCATTCGGTTGTATCATACCAGCTTCAAATTCAGTTTAGTGACCTTCTGAACATGAAAGGAAGTCGGGTGTTTCTCTCAGCTACTCAGAATTTCAAGGTTTTAATTGCTACTGCAGTACCTGCCACTAAACTCAGCTAGCAGTGATTCTGTTATGATTGCTCTCAAGATTTTTGGGTCTACAAAAACATGCAAGTAAGAAATCTTTTTGATTCCAAAGGAATTAAAAAGCACACTTTAAATTTTTAAAACACATGGTTTTCAAGGGATCATTTTTAGCCCATTAAAATCCATGGCAATCTATCCAAGAGCTTTGATGAATGTCAGGCCAGGCTGTTGTCTCCTAGACACTTTCCAAGCTAGCTAGACATAGTCAACAAAAGCTAATGAGCTATAATTAACATCACATTGTTTAATATGCATTACTTGGCAGAGATGTTTTTTGCTTTCAAGTTAAAGTACAGTTCTGTTCTGGGAAGTCAGTCTATGAGTGACACTGGGAAATGGCATACTTATTTATCACTTTACTCTTCCCAGACAGGTTTGCTCAGTTCGCAAGCAGAACAGAATTTCTTCTGCCTTATTGCTCACCCCTTAAATGGCATACTTGAAATGAAATTTAAGCCATGTCCTTCACTGCTTATTATTCATCATCACTGAGCTTGATAAAGCCTGGAGAGATCATAGCTGAGGTCAAAAACGCAAATGAAAGGTACCCAATATAAGACTGATTTAAAGATGTACCAGTGATCTGGAATGCAGCTTTCCACATTGACTTCCATTATCTTTCCATCTGCTGTTTGGGAGCTAATTCTCAAAGTGTTTATACATGTACCTAATCCTCACGCTGAAAATATCACTATCAACAAGTGGAAGCCCCTTCTAGTCTGAATATGCCAACTCTTTCATTTCCCACTGATGTAGTAAACTTTAGGTGTAAAACTGATGTGGTGGGGGTAAAAAAAGAAAAAAAATAAAAGGAATCCTTCTGATTCTGTCATTGTGTGTGTCTCACATCCACCTGCTGACATCTCCTGATGGCACACTGACTGGGGAACACAAACATGGCCAGAGCAGCCGTACAGTGGGGCTGACTTTACCTCCCTTGATAAAAGCTTCTGCCCAAGCTCAGTCCTGAAGGAGCATGCTGAAATCTGGCTGACAAAAACATCCCTAAATGTAACCAGCAGCAAGGAAACGTCACCAAGTAGATGTGTTTGAGGTATGTACTTGTGGGGGTTAGTTCTTGGGTGTTTAATCAATAGAAATGAAAATAAAGTCAGCATGTACTGGTCCACAGGTTGAACATGACTGGGTATTTACACCATACCTCTGCTGTCATACCGTGACCAAGACAGTTACTAGAGGGATGGCAATGGCAAAAATAGAAATGATTAATGGCTAATTTCAACCACAGCAGGTAGCCAGAATCCATGGGGAGTCTGTGAATGTGCAGTAAGCGCTGAGTGCCTGTTCCATGACCTGCACCACCGTGAGCACCTGGATTTTGCTGCAGCATGCAAAGGCACAGCGAAATTGGGAGGGCAGTGAAGAGTGAAAAACTGATTAATTCCTGTGAAATAAATTGCACTTCAATACACGGTTGTGTTTCTTTGGATCAAGGACTGTTCTTTAAAGCAAAAAATCTAAGTTTTAGGCCAAATTTAGGGTTGTTAATCCTTCATTTATATGAGCTCTCTGGCAGGAAAAGTGTTGTTATATATAGAGAAAGACGTAACAACTATTTGAAATTGTTTAATTCTCCATCACACATCTGAGTATACTCATCCGAGTCCTCTAGAGCACAGCTTTTTGCTGACAGCTGCCTTTGCCTAAGCAAAAGTGTTCCTGAAAACTGCCGTGGTGACACAGGATCACCTCAGGGCTGTTGGAATTATACAGTGAAAATGTTCACTTGGAAAATTTAGGGATCCTCTCATTCACCTACACAGTGACACCATAACTTGGAGTTTAATACTAGATATCTGAGTGAAAATAAAGATAAATACAAGGTGGAAAAGGAACCTGAGAGCAGTTTGGTAGCTATTGCTTACCCATAAAACACAAAATTACTGAGTGGCAGTGCAGGAGCCAGAAGGAAACCGGGAGCGACAGGGATGGATCAGCCCTTTCAACCTGAGCTCCTTTCCACCCCTCTGGGTGCCCCTCACAGGGGGCTGCCCCTCACAGGGCAGGGCGGTGAATTTGAGTAGGAAAGAGAGGATTTGTTAGGTTGTCACACCCATAGCAGAGTTATTAAAAGCTGCTGAGGACGGGACTCTCTAGCAGAGAGAAAAGATGGGTGATTTCCTCACCTCTGCCCCAGGGTGGGTGAAGGCTCCCTCAGGGTTCAGCCTCACTCGTTCCTGTCCTCGGGCCTGAGCCCACGTCACCTTCACCCACCATCTTGATGGTCAGGAGCTTCTCTGTCCCTCCCTGAGCGTTGCAGAAGCCCCATCCTGCCCAGAAGGTCTCTGTGCCCTCATATTGAGAGTGACAGACGCTCATCGTGTGGGTTAACACTCCTTTTATCCACAATATTCCTCCAGGTTCCTCCATAGGAACTCTGCTGAGTTGCTGTTTGCTGCTCAGCTGTTGTCTGGTAGCACTGCACTGCATTTTCTGTGGAGCAAGATTTAAGTCGAAGCAGTTGTAACATTCCCAGGACTTACAGCCCTGCTGTGTCAGCTAAAATTAATGAATAGCATTTGGAGCACATTGCAGAAGAGGGATTAAATTATGTTTTATCTATACATCTGTGCAAATAAAGAAAAAAAGTCAGATGAAACAAGTCCCTAAAGCTCTCGGTTGAAAAGACAAGTTAGCAGGTGACAGCATCTGTGGTAAGCACCTGGGATCACAGCGTTAGCAAATATGACATGATTTGAAATCGATCTCTTCTATTGATGACAAACACATGCTGACCCTAATCAGCTGCCATTAGCCATGGGGCAGTTGCATGCCCTATACATTAACACCAATTAGCTGACCTTGGCACGGTCTGTGCCCTCAGAGCTGCACACAGATCAGTTTGCTGATCAGTATGGGAGAGAAAATGATGAGTTGAGGGAGCTGTTGGGGAGTGTCACATCCATTCCCAAAGAGCCTGAGGGTTTTCCTCCACGTGTTAGAAGTGCACGTGCTGCTGGGCTTCAACGTCGTCCTGCGAGACAAAGGAGGGAGAAGGAAGGAACTGGAAATGAGGAAGCAAACACTTGGTTTATGAGCAACTACCAAAAGTCTGGTTACAGCTACATATGTGTCCATTTTGTAGATGAATACTATGCAGCATAGGTCAGAGAAGATGGAGCCTCCAGCTGGCTGCAGAAGTGGGATACCAATGGCTCCAGCACAGGCCTAGTGTTGGACACAAAGGTGATTGTTCCTCAAGTTCTGTCATGTCCATGTTTAAGTTGCACAGTGAAATACTACACTCTCCATCAGATGGCATTGTTCTCTGAGCAGGCACACTTCTTTCTAACTTACGTTTTCTTTTCTTGGAGAAAGGAGAGCAGAGCAACCCTGCTGAATGGCAGCCGAGTGCTCTAGGGGAGCTGAAGATAACTGCGAGGCATCATCTGTTCACTGGCAACGCTGCTATGGAAAAGCACACAAGGAAAACCAACTCTTCACTCATATTTCCTAATCTGGAGGGACAGGTGGGTGTGGAAAATAATGACAGCCTGTAATAGCCTTGGCTAGCCATCTGGTAGGGTTTTTATTTGCGCTGTAAAATATAGGGAGTGCAACACTGAGTTTAGAAAAATATGTGCTGTTGAAAATTCAGTCAGGAAAATCGTTTTCCAGGAAGAGATGATGTCTTCCACCCCAAAGACATTTGTAAGATTGAAGATACTGCATGTATGTATGTGTGTATGTATATATGTATTCACATGCATGTATGTTATATATATAAATTCTTTAGAAAATTAACCAGTCTCTCTAGAGTATTTTCATTAGTAGTGTTGGGTTTTAGTGGTTTAAAGCCAGTTGCAGAATAATAAGAATTGTTTGAAATAGATCCTTTTTACATACTGAAAATAAATTAAAAGACATATAGGGAGGAACTTAAACACAGTCTTCAATCACCAGTTTGGAAAGAACACTTGAGAAACTGCAAAATCAAATGTTCAAAGTTTCAGATGTTTGTAGCACAAATATACCTACATGGCATTTCTTGGCCAGATAAAGTTGGTCGGTAAGCAACTTTGAACATCAGCTTACTTTGAAGGTTGAGCTGCAGCAGGACTCATTCTTTCAGCCCTGCTTCTCTGTTCAGGTCTCCATTAACCTGCAGCTATGTCCTTTCTACCTCAAAGCCAGAATTAACTCATTCAAGGAGTCTTTATGGAGCTGCTTTCATTTGGAAGTAAAACAGCCAGCATTTTATGACCCTACAGTTTGCTGTGCAAAACAACAGCCCAAGGCTCGCCAGCTCTCTCATCCTGCTTTGTGATACGAGCTTTGAGCCAGGACTGAGAAACGATTTCTAAAGTGTCAGAGTGAGGATAGACCAGTGACAAATGGAATTGCTCTGTTTAGTGTAAACTTAATGTGATTTCTGCTCCCATGGAGGTGCTGGGCCAGGCATGGTCAGTGGGGTAAGCACACCCCAGGGTGCAGACAAACTGGTCTGCTATGGAACAGTGCCTGAGAAACTGGTAGATGTCAATCAGCAGAAATGCACGTGTGAAATGCAGAACTGCATTGAAACTGGGTCTGTGTTAGCAGGGGCTGCAGCCACAGCAGTACTCACCTCTTCCAGGTCAGCTCTAGATTACAAACAACATCATTCTAGTGCAGGACAAAGGAAGGACATAGTGTGTGCAAGTGGAAAAAGCTGAGTGAAGTTGTCTGGAAGTGGGTTTTGTGGTTTTTTTGTTGTCTTTTTTTTTGTTTTTCTTTGTTTTTCTCTAAACCTTTACATGTCAGATGTCAACTGAGTTTTGTTCCCAATGTTGGGGTCTTTAATGGATCTGTAGGTTTCTGAGTGCTGTACTTAAAGTAGGACATGGGTTTCAGTTAGGGCCTGCAGATAAAGTTCTCCCACTTTGGACATTATTATTTTTTTAACCAGCCATTCCAGTTACTGCCCAATATATTTTGACATAATGTCTGAACCAAAATATCAACTTAAACTCAACAAGAATCCTGAATGTTGACTTGACATTAGCTTGAGGTACTGACTGCCTCAAGAAATACAAACTACTCATGTTAAGTAACTTAGTATACTTTATTTCATGGTTAAACTTTTCCCCAGTGCTTAAAAAATGAGACAGGATTGAACACCCTAATGTAATTTCCACTTCTCAAGAACTTACCTTTCTGATATTAAACACACTGCTTCTGAATGGCAGCTTTAAACTATTCAAAACGTGTGAAAAACCTTTTTTAACTATTAAAACTTAAAATGCATCAATCCAAAAAAAAAGGTGTCTGTGGTAGCTTTCCCACTCTGACATCTTGGACAATTCCCCTGCATAATTGTTCCACTAAGACTTCAGCAGATGGAGTAACAGGCAAGCTTTAAACACTGATTACAAATTCCTGCACAAGTGGTTTTTGTCTGTTTTGACAATTCTGAGAACTTCATAACTGTTCTCCAGGAGGTTTTTATGCCGAGATTAACCCTGACGTTCCTACTGAAAACTGGGCTGCAGCAGGAGCTGTCACTGACCAGGTTCTTGGTGGCAGCTGCTCAAAGACCCAAAGTCAATGTTCATTCAGCCTGCAGGAAGCATCCTTATTGTTTAATTCAAGGTTCTCACAGCTCAACGTACATATCTTGCCAATATATTTTTCACATGATATATGGAGATTTTAAAGCCCAGTTTCGTCAGTAATTGCTAGAAAATCAAGCAAATTTTTGTTTCCATTTGTAATATTTTGAAAGCATCCTATACTTCCTAATAGTTTCCTTTATCCAGACATAAGAGGACAGCAAAAAACCTCTGTCTGAGCACCTTTGAATCAGGTGTCAGCAGGTGACCACTCTAAATGCAGAAAATCACTTCTGAATTTATTTAATATTAAAGCAGTTCTCAATGTACCCAGACGACAATGAGCACCCAAGCTGCTTAATAGGAGAGACTATTTTCAATAGATTATAAGACTATTTTATATATTATATATATATTACATATACATATATAGTAGACTAATAAGACTATTACTTATTTTTTGTTCTGGTAATATGGAACAATACTAGGATCCAGCTTTTTGCTCATTAATATTCCAAGAACAGAAGAGATTAAATAAAAACCTGCACCAATTAAGGAAATGGCTTTCTAAGTTGTGATGGCACAGGACTTCCTAACCTCAACCTTCAAGTGTTTTGTCAGTGTTAGACACTATATAAAGATTTGGGTTTTGTAATTTCATTTGACAATCTATCATTTGCTTGTTATTGGCTTGTTTTTACTGAATTCTTACTGCATTTAATTTCTTTTAAAAACCATATTCTTATATACTTAGCTGAAATTCTTTTATGTCTGCATGCTGGGAACATCCTTATTTCAGCTCTCCTTGATGATCTTACCTATGTTTAATTTGTGTGCTTTTCATATTCAATGCACTAATTGGCTTTTCACAGTCTGACTTTTCAACCCTGCACGATAGATCTTATTACATTGAAGCCATTTTTACCCTTGTTTCCTCTTCCTTTTCCCAGCTTAATATTTTTCCTTTTCATTAGTTCTGTGCCATCCTCTTCCCTCTCAGCAACGTGTCTAAACATAGATAAAAACTGCTTCAAATTAACATCATGGTCAACTTTGTTCCTACTCTGTGAAAGCTTATTTAAAGACTAATATGCTAAACCTTTTAGCTTATTTCAGTTTGTTATGTAGAATTCTTTGCAGCCATGCAGATTTACAGCACCTCTCAGCCTGGCACTCAACTGAAGCTGTGGGCTAAAATCTGGAGATGGGACAGGAGGTGTGGAGCCATCCATCACTCACCTTGTGACCATCATTAGTGCTTGCTCACATATGTCACCTGTCACAGGAGAAATGGTTTGCATCTGAAATAAGTTAACTGCTAAACTACAAGTGGGTTACTCAGAGTTTCACAGTTCTCTCTGTAAGGGACAGCTTTTGTCCCTTTAATGCTGTTAACTTTGTAGTGTGTGCATTTGAGCTACCAGGAGCAGGTGGGATTAAACAATATCCCCTTAGGGGAGTAACACAGACAGTGCTTTGCCAAGGAATCACACTTGAGAGGTACAGAGGAAGAGATTAAATGTATTTTGGAGTCATCCATGTGAAAAATCTGGATTACACCTGAAAGCATAGATGTTTTCACAAACACAGTGGGAAGCAGCTTATTTTAGCTAGAAATGGAACTGTCACTTTTTTGATCTAAAAGCACCCATGTCTTTTCTAACCAAGTGCTTAAGTGTCTAACACTGGTTTTGTTTCTTCTTTGTTTTTAACCAACATTCAAAAAGCAAGCAGGACAGACTTTTACAAAACAAAATCTGGAAGCATAGTGAAGAACAATTTCAGTAAAGCAAAGCCTCACATTTTCTGCTTCAGAAGGAAAATTGAAGAAAATGAAGAAAAATTGAAAGAAAAAGACTAATTAGTATTGCCTTAAGAGGCTAGAAAAGCCTTAAGAGTCAATAAATTATTAGAACTAGACCACATTTATCTGAACCTCTTCTCAGAATTAAAGTTGATATCTACTAAGGAAAAAATGCAATATGTAAGTTCAGGGAAGCCAAATGAGATTGTGAAAAACTGAAATAAACAGTTTCATCTGCCCCCAAAGGAGTCTCAGAATATTAAATCCTAACAAGTGCACTCTTTTGCCTCATTTTTAAGGATTGTTCCAACATTTGCTGATGGTTGAGAGCAAAGTAGGGACTCATTAGAGACTGCGGAGAGGAGAGGAGAGAGGGAAAGGAAATCCACTTGTACATAGGTCAATGTTCCTTACTTGTCAATTTAGAGAAGATAATTTTGAGACAATAGAGCCACGAAATCAGTTTAGTCATGCGCTATGGCTAAATGATCGATATGCTCATAAAATGAGAGGCTGGTGAAAGTGAAAAAGAAGTTCAAAACCTTATGGCTAAACTGGTACATATTTAATCTCTCTTAATAAACCCTTCTTCAGTTCAATGCATTGCTCTGTTTTATTCAGCATGCTAAAACTATTTCAAATTCAAGCAACAGAGCCTGGATTTTACAGGGGAAGAAGACTCAGCACTCTGTATCTCATTCCTTACAAAACACTGTTAAATGTACACAATGAATTAGAAAACACAACAGAGAAATACAAAGCTTGGTTGTATATTAGGTGTATTAGATAGACTGATTAACATTGGTAGATACTGTATCAGGATGAGTAACTAAGTGGTCAATTCAGTTGAAAGCTGATTGGAAAAAAATAAGGCAAAAGGAATCTAAATCACCCTGATGGGGTAAGGAGCGTGATGGGTTGAAATAGAAAAGCTGAAGAGTGTTGGGCATGTGAGTTGAATAGTGTGAATATCTGTATCACAGCTCTGGAAAGGTTAATTTATGTAGGGGGCACAGGAACAGCAGAACGTGGGCTCTGGACACTGCATCAGTCCTTCCTCCACACTGCTGCTGTTTCTCTTTCAGCACCAACCTGGGAGTTTTGTCCTCATTTTTGGTTTAGAAGATAAAAATGGACTAGAGAAAGAAAAATGATTTTGCAGAACAGGGAGGATTGTTTTTACACCTCATTTTACACCTCATTTTACACCTCATTTGAAAATCTTGGAAGCCTGTAGAGAAAGAATGAAAAGCATGTTTTTGTTCTTTGAAACATCTTGCTCGTGTGACATTTCACCTTCTCCAAAACCATGCAGAGTGCACTGCCCCTCAGCCACCTTCACGGACCTTCCTCCCCCAAACCTGCATCACCTCTGCTCCCCAGCCCCTTCCTGGTCCACTCCCCAGGGTATTATTCAGGTCCCTCCTGTTGATCGCATGTGCTGGTGACCCACACATCCTGGGAAAGGAATATTCTTCTGGCTGCCAGTTCTCAGAACAGGGTTTGCAGATGACAGAGTGGTCAGTGGAAACCACTTATGCTTTCTCTCCCTGTTTTCTGTGTGAATAATTAAAGATCAATACTGCTCAAACTGCACTCAGCACACCCAATGGGTTACACAGCTGAGCATCGCCCGTGGAGCTGCTCATTTCGCTCAGGCTGGTCAGTGCAGACTCCAGCCTGCTACCTCAGCAGGGCTAATAGGATTAAAGACCAAAAAACTTGCCCCACTGAAGGAAACAGAAATGACAAGCTGAATAATATGTAGCTTTGAAGGTTACTTTTTAGCTGGTTCAGCTGGCAGATATTTTACTCAATTTGTCTCAAGTCAAAAACTTTTCCACTTAAATTAACTGCTGATTTATGCAATCAAGGTAAAAGCTGAAGCGAGTTACATGGTCTTATAAGGTAATCACTTAAAAATATCTAACATAAATGTAACTGCTTGCTTAAAATAGACAAAATATAACCTATACAGGAAAAAAATTCCTTTTGATATAACCATCAGTATGAAAGTGCAAAGCAAGCCGTGCTTTCCACAGCAACTTCTATCAGCTCAAATGCAATATGAGGTATGGAACTCTTTTAGAAATGTTTTTCCACTACGTTTATTTGATTTGCCTTTCTGTATTCATGACAGTGCTGCAGACAATTGTTACTGTAGATTCTCAGAAACCTTTGCCCCTTGCATTCTTTGATGTTTTATCCAATACTGGAAGCAAAATGGTCTGAATGACAAATCTAAGCACCTAAAACATGTTGGGGAACTTGCCTTTAATACTAAGAGGCTTGGATTTTGCCAGGCACTCTGCCATAGCCAAGAGAACTCTCTACTCAACGTATCCCTGTCTGAAAGCGTTGTAGTTTTACAAAGGTATGTCAGGGAAATGTCTGTGCGCCGAATACATCATCTAATAATTGAAATCAAAGCTGCACATAAAAGGTCTGAATTTTCTTTTCAATTACCTAAAAAAAAAGGCACAGTTTAAAGATGAATTCTAGAAAAGCCCCCCCTAGGTTCCTTACTCACATATATGGGAGCAGGTCACTCAAATGAATCAAAAGTTTTTACAAGGTTTCTGGATGGCAAGGTTGGTTTTGGCATGGGGATGGCAGGGGAGTTTTTTTGGATTTGCTTAGTTTTGTTGTTTTTTATTTTTTTTGGTAATGTGTTATTCTAATGAATTTTGTACAGAAATGTTCTTTTTCCAGAGCATCTCAAATTGAGTAGTTTTATTTTTTCTTCTTCTATTATTGAACAAACTTGCTAGAAGTTATTTCTAAACAAGGCAAAAATTGTAAAGCTCTTTCAGTGAAAACTTTGGCTTAAAAACTAATTTTCCCTTTCAAGAGGTAGAAAATGGGACCCACTTTGATTCTGTTAAATTAACAGGCAAAGCCTACTGGAAAACTTCAGCTTTTTTATTTTGTTTTTATTATTTTCTTTGTTGTTGTAACTGTAGAAGTGCTTAAAAAGTTATAATGAACCTTGTAACTCTGAACAATTTCAACCAAATGTCATTTGCTTCAGGACAGACTCTGCCCTCTCCTCTCTGTGCTCGTGCTGCAGGCTCTCAGTGAAATTGTTTCTAATGATTTCAATTCCTAGTGATTGACACTCGGAAAGGCTCACAGCTGATAGCATGACAAAAGAAATTGAAACCTAAATACCACCTTTGTTATGAGTTTTTATTCAAGAAAGCACTGTGCCATTTTCTGCCTGCTTCATTTTTTAACAGACTTGTTTGAGTGGATGTCAAAACCAAATTAAAGGAGCAGCGTGTCTGCTGTGCCAGATACATTAATTCTTTTGAAACTGCTTTTCCAACTAGGATGCTATTCTTTCTCTTCTTTTTTAGGAATTGGGTGTTTTTGAAGGCAATGATGTGTGTTAGGAACAACTGTGTGAATACTTATTACTTTAAGCAGTGTTTGCTCCTATTTATTGGTAAAAATCGAGAACAGGATTAGAATTTCATGAAGTTATTGCTGCTGCTGCCATGGTGTAGTTCAGTGACCCCTTGGTTCATGGCATCAGAGACTGGCAGTTTCTTTCCTAGCCTAAAAGCTACTATTTCTGAGAGGGAGCACAAATGGTATAGTAAGTGTAATCAAATTAATTCAAACCCATGGAATCAGTAAATATAAGGGACAAGATGTGACATAAGAAGACTTTTTAATCCAGAAAACAAAGGCCGAATCACAGTAATGTACAAAATAAGCATTTGCTGAGACAGACAACATTCCCCATTCAAACTCAGCTCTCTGGTGCTTAGCTTGTGTGCCAGGTGAAAGGTAGAAATCAGCTATTAGCCCTGATTCCCAGCAGCTGGTTTGAAGTCTTATAAGCAAGCAGAGAAGCAGCTGCTTGCCTGGGAGGAGCAGGAAAATCCACATTGCTTGGCTTGGAAGAGGTTAGTGTTGTTGTTATCTGTTAATATTTTCAATTTTATGGAAATAAAATAATTTCTGAAGTGGTGCCTGGAAGCTGGTGTGGCATTTAGTGCCTTGGATGTGACCAGGCTGCACACAGGTGGGTGCCTGTGCTCCTTGTTGGGTTGATCATTGCATTTGTTTGGCTGCTGGTGGCCAGCCTTAGGGAGAGGCTGAGTGCAGTTTGGTGGCTTGAGTATGTAGGGACCAGGCTACACAGCTGTAGTTTGGCTTTAAGCTCTGCAATATAAACTGTAAATATCTTAAAATTAAATTTGTTGCTGTGTTAGGAAAGAGGGAATAACTCTATGGTTATAAACATTGGGCTGCTGCTGGACTCTTTCTTGAGGGCAAGGACAGGTGAGGAAAGACCTGTGGCTGAAGTGTGGGTATAGCTTAATTCTCTGTGGATTTTGCTCTGCCATTTTATCCACTGTCTCTTTGCCTTTCTTTCAGCTGTTTCAGAAAACATGGGCTCCCCAGCAGCTTCTGACAGAGTCACTCTGTAAAGGATGGCTGGTGGCTCTGAAAGAAACATTTAATTGCTGTATCAGCTACCTTACTGCTTTCCTCTAGTGCCATTTGTTCTGCTAATTTATACTGCCTCTCCTCAGGGCATGCTCTGTGTTCCCACCCCTGGGTAAGGTGTTTGGGCACTCGGAGATGTTGCTCTGCCATGGGTGGCCCTGGGTGGGCTGATGGATTCTGCCTGCTCTTGTTTTGGTTAAAAGTGCAGACATGCTTGCTTGGCTGCCAGCTGCTCTGCTTTTCCACCCGGGTTACCAGTTGGCAGATAAAGTATGGAATGTTTGGTGAGTAATGTAGTCTATGAGAAATATTACCTGCTTCCCCAGGGTTGACAGGGCTTGAAAGGAAACATTTATCAGGACTGTTCCTTGTTTTTTGTCCTTTTTTTGGTCTTCCTTATGCATTGCATTAAAATAAGTAAGTGGGGCATGAGACAGAAGGGTGATGAATTTCTGTAATTGTGAGGCTCTCGAAAAGACTCCCTGAGGGTCCTTTACACACTGCTCAGTGAATCTCCTCCTGGGTTCTGGTCACCAGCACTTTTTTTACTATGAGACCTTTCATCTTAAGCTCTGCTAGTTCTTTGCAAACACCCATTACGTTTCACAACACGTAAGTTAACATAATTACTGCCTCTTATGCAGTTATAATGTGTGAAGGGAAAGCAAGGCACAGCTTGGGAAGGGCCAGATGCCATTGCCAGGTGGATACGTGGTACCAGGGCTGTGTAGTCACTCCTGTGTCATGTAACCAACTAGAAACCATCTCTTCCCTCACAGAGCAGCCTGGTTTTACCAGATTATAAAGCATATCTGCCACGTGGCTTGTAAGGGAGACTTCATTCTAGGCCCTTCCCTGGGTCTAGCAATCACCACTGTCTTTTAGTGAGCAATTCATGCCTAGACTGGACCTCCCAATTTGGTGGGCTCATGGTTTAAAAGGTACTACTGCCTGGTGCAGCTGAACATAGTACTTGGCACCAACAAGCCAAGAGAAAATGCTGGTGCCATCTGCTTGTAGTGCGTGAGATAAAATAACTTTATAGTATATGATGATGGGGAGGGACAAGGGACCTAATACACCTGGTTTGCAATTGGGGTCCCTTTTGTTCAAGCTTTAGAATAGATGCTTGCTCTGTGTTTTCCACTTGGTGCAGCTGGCTAAGAGGCACAGAGGTTGTGCTCCAGACATTCATGTACAAAGAGCAGTCAGATCAATATCAATCTCTGCAGCCTGGTGCTGTTACAAGGGCTCATGAGTGCACGTTGTTCAGATGCAGTTGTGCCTGCAATAGAGATCAAAGTGAGCTGGATGATGCTGTAGCTGCTGGGATGCTGCCATAGAGATGCAGAGGGCGGCTGAGACATCAGGCTGGGGAAGATGCAAATGAGAATGAATGAGCTCTGGTATGTGCCACAACGAGTTAACTTAATTAAGGATGAACAAAGAATGGAGAAGAATAAAGATCTCTAATGTAGTGCAAGTGGTCTTGCTGGGGTGTGCGTTGTCTACTGCTCAATGTGTGCTCCTGTTTGCAGTGGAAGTGGGGTGGGTTTGAGGGCTGTATGTCTGTGACTGGGAAGGAAGGAAGGATGCTGTGCCCTGTAGCAGGAGCTTCAACAGAAACTGGCAGAACATTTACACCACAGAGCACTGCAAACCAAAGCTACTTGGTCTGGTGCAATTGGAATAATAGGGCATTTTTGAACTAATTTGTGTTTACTATTACACTGTTTCATCCAAAGATTTGTTTCTATTTCTGCCTAACTTTTTTCAGTTTTGTCTAAAAAAACCTCCTCAAACCCCAAAAACCTCCTGAAGCCAATCAAAATAACAATTGAGTTTTCTGGAACCTAAACTTCTCATAAGTTCATAGTGAAATGTGATTGCTCTGTAATGACAATACTTAAGTGTCTGTGACTCTACAGTTGTGTGATTATGTATCTACAAAGTAGAATATTTTTATATGACTTATCTTTCATTGGCTGGTCACAAGGAGATGAAGTCTCTGCTAAAAACCTCTCTGTTAAACAATGTTGGCATTTTCATGATCATAAATATAGTAGTTAAATTATAAGAATCTTTATTGGGTCACAAAGGTGGTAACAGAGGGAGAAGGAAATTAAGAGGAGCAGGTGAGGATGGCAGGAATTTTTAGAAGCATAGACAACAAATGACAGGGAAATCTGAGGCCTTTTGAGAAGCTGCAAGGGCATGGGTGTTTTTTGGTAGTGTTTTGGCACCAAAATAAGGATAGCACTAGAAAAATAAAGAAGTTAGTCTCAGTTGTTGTTTCCAGATTAAGTCAGTGCTCTGAGATTCTTTCTGGGGAAATTTATACTGCCTTTTCCTTTTTTAAAAACTATGAGCATCTCATTAGAAGGTATCAAAAGTCACTTCCTCCATTCCTTTTATAGACAAGTTAAAGTTATTGTTGCTACTCAAATATGAAAGTGAGTTGAAATGGGAAGAGAAAACATCCTTGTGTGAACCTCTGCATTACTAATCATGTTCTTCCTGTCTACAAGTACCACTGCAGTACTTTTCGTACAGTAAAGCATTGAGGAAAACATACAGAACTAAAAAGCATATTAGCTGAAGTTGGCCTGAAACAAAGTTTTATCATTTGATGGACTGCATGATATGATTTAGTGGTGATGTAGGTAGGCAGTTGGATTGGATGATCTTGAAGGTCTCTTCCAACTTGATGATTCTATGATTCTATGTATATCTGGTTGTCAATCTAAGAGTGAACTTTATTTCTTCTTCTTTATGCCTGTCATGTCTCTGTCATGCCTTGCTTTTGGTTCAGCTCACAGTAACTTTACTGCCCAGAAATATCACAAAGCAGGTCCTGAATGCTTTTCCAAAGAAATCTACCATTTTTCCCTGTTTCAGGCTGTTTTTACTAGGTGTAGTTCAGTGCTTAAGATCAACCGAAAGGGATCCAGCAACAGCTTTCTTCCATGTTTTTTGACTCATTGTCTTCATTTTGTCATACTAAATATTTCATATTGAATTCTTCAAATTGCTGTTCTTCCATGACATAGTGTCAGTTTTGCCTTGGTAAGACAGAATTCATTGCAGGGGTTTCATCTTTTTACTTCTGGAGTTATTGGAAACATTGCCTCTGACTCAGCCCTCCATGAGACTGTGGCTTTTAGTGATGTTCTTTAAGTTGTATTCTCATTTTGTTTGTGTGTGTGTATGTGTATATATATAATTTTTTCTTTCCCAGTCACCTTGTGTGATACATAGAGTTTGCTGAATCAATGTGTAGTTAGGTATATTTCATAGTATCAAATTGAAATAAAAATAGCCTAGAAAGTATTTATATTTCGGGGTATGACATCAAAAAGGCCCATTCAAAAAACTGAATAAGTCAAATTGTCCATGTAAGCCCGAACTATAAGTAAAAGTTGAGGGTGGAAATATGTTAACTTGAAAATATTTCTTCAGGCAGCCCCATAAAGGGTTAGGAGAGACTTTCATTTCATTTAATTAAATCTGGAAAAGCAAACAAACCAATGCCTCTAAACATCCTTCTCACCCAAATGGCTATTCTGCCTTTGCAAGGTAATTGATTGTTGTTTTAGGGGGAATTCAGGCCTGGAGTTCTCCTAGGAGTATTCCCAAGTATTTCACTGAGGTATCTTATAGTGAAAAGCAGACCCAATCGTTTTACTTATGGATGCTCTTTCTCCTTAAGAGAGTCAGTGCAAGGGAAATGGTATAAATCTTACATTGTTTTAATTCTGCAGCTCTCCACTATTAAATTACTTTTTTCTTTTTAAATGTTTTTGAAGTCTTTTTAGTCGTGTTCTCTCAGTGCTTGTGGCTTCCTAGCAAAGGGAAAGAGGCAGTTCACTATGAACTTCTGTTTTACCAAGTTGTATCACTATAAAAAGAATCTAATAAGGCACCAGTCTTGATTTTTTTGCTGGAATTGGTTAAGTTCGTTTTCATTAAAGAAAACTAAGATTTAATGGCAGAATACATGACTTGAATTCTGTAGAAAGCGCATGGTGATGTACTTGTGTGCAGGCAACTAAGTCTTTACTGAATCTAGTCCAGGTGATCCTAGGTTTTATGGCAACTGGTTGCTAATTAATTGTCCACAATTAATTATACTTTAAGATTGGACCATTATTGGTGAATGGCTTGCTGGAGGTTTTAAAAATCTCTTGAGAGATATAACATCCTCTGTGAGTGCCAACTATCCAAATCAGAAATGTTTATTGGTTTTGACAGGCAAGGTTTGCTAGTTGAAGCTGGATTGTAGTTTGAAATGATCAGTCTTGTTTGCAGCTAGATTGATCAATTCTATTACAGAGCCTAATGAGTTTAACACACTTCATTTAGTCCCTGGAAAACATTGATGTAAGACGCTGCTTATACAAATAAGACCAGCATCTGTGCTTATATTGGTTAGAAAAAAATTATGAAGGCCATTAGTGCTTCAAATCACTGAATGGAATTAAGAGAACTTGCCTGTAAAGGCACATTCACATTATGGTGTAATTATGTGCATCACCCTCTTTCTGATTAAATGAAATTCAAGCTTGTGTTAAAATAATAATAATAATAAAATAATCACAAAACAATAGCAGCAAAATCCCTCAAACTTCTATACCTGTTTCTGGTTTATATATTGCTCAAACCACACTCCTATAGATCTCTGGGGCAAATAGCAGCCCTATGCAATATGCCTCCATGCTTTATTTAGGATACCAGTAATTACAACATTAAACCCACAGTTATTGTTGAGTTTCAAAGGACTGTGCACCTTTGTGATGTCTTCATGCTTCTGGAAATGTGAATAGCTGGTTCATGCCTCCTTCAGGCTACTGTGTCCTATGTATCTACAGACCACGTGGTGTAAAGTATGATGGTATGGCAGCCTTGCTTTGTGCTGAGGTCTGATTTGGAGCTCCTCACTAATGAGGGAGAAACTGTATAATCTCCTTTCTCTATACTAAATACTGTGATCAAAAATTTAAGTTGTTGTTTTTTTGTGGTGGTCTTGTGTGTATTTGGCTTTTAAGGTAACAGACTTGTATATTTCTGTATTAATATAGAGGATATAATTATGTATTGCTTTGTGTTTAATCTTTTAAGTTGTCATTAAATGGAAGAATGACAGGCTTCTGAACATGAGACAAATCTACCTTATCTTTTAAATTAATTACCAGGAGACTGTATAAACACTGAAAACAAATTTAATAAAAGATGCATTCCAGATGGTTGAAGGTAGACTTATGCATTCAGAACATTCCTCATTATAACTGCAGTACCACGCTCGGAGATTCATATTGACGCTTTGGGGAATTTACAGATGAGATGCACTACAATCTGCTAGGAGGCATAATATTCACAGCATTTTATTGTCACAGAAAAAGCATAATGACTATTGAAGAAAACTAATTGCTGACAGTTTTTGAGCTGGCATTGGTGCACAATACACTTGTTCTGCCCTGGTTTCAAAAAATATTTAAAGCACACGTGCAAGTAGAATGTTGCTCTAATCTCCATGGCATTTATGTACAGTTTTCCTTAAATGACCCCAAGCTTCCTTTGCCAACCAAGTACCTGCACAGACAATGTGACGCTTTCAGAGATTCAATTTCAGTACAGCTCTAGTGAGATATCTGGGACCTGAGCTGTACAATCTAGGCTAAACTGATGAGATGTTTTAAATAATGGGTTTCAGCGTATTCTTTGCTTTCAGATGGCAGCAATAGAACATACTGGTCCCTGTTTTCTGCAGGGGAAGCTCTGGGATTCTGCTCTCATCTGGGTGCAAAGAGCTGTAGTTCAGGATCCTGACCCAAAAACACCTGCAAGAGAGAAGGGATTCCCCTCAAACATCTGTGTTTCTGATCTCCAGTGGCCACTGTAGCACGGCTTTATGCACTGTATTTTTCTGATTCTCTTTTTTTCTCCTCTTGCTGAGGAAAATCCAGCAGGCAGTGTTCCACGGCTTGTTAACTAGTCAATGTGACTTTCAAAACTTCAAATATCCACCTCAAGCTGACTTAAAACATAAGACAATTGCAGCACAGCTGCAAAGGGCTCATCTGTGTGTTGAAAATGAGGGGCTTCTGTGTCACAGACACAACATTAATGCTACTGTATTGGTTTAAGGCACCCCATGCAGAGGTATGCAGGATGGTTGCTAGCTGGTAATTTAATGTTATTAAGTATATTTTTTAATAAGTTACCTATAGGTGTAGAATAGTTTAGACTGTTCAATAGCTTCTCCAGGAAGCAGGAGGATTCTGTAAACTCCATCACGTGCTTTTGGAACTGTGCTTCAAAGGCTTCAAATCTGTTTTAATTTGCTCACGTGTGCAGTCTTTGTCATCCCTTGCACAATGAGATGGTGTTGTACATCAAGCCATTTATCAAGCTTTCAGCCACAGCCTTGAAGGAGTTCTGTGGTGACCAGAGGAGTGTGCTTGTTGAATGAAGGGCAGCTAATGTGTCAGAAGGATTGAAAGGCCATCAGTCTTGGAAGAATTGCAACTGGGCATTGAAGCTGTAAAAGAGAATTAAGAAGGTAAACAAAGAAAATGTGTTTGTAGTAACTAATTAGCTCTGCCTGCTGCTGTTGGTTTTTGCTGCTGAAAGATGGAGACTTCTCTGGTCTTCAGTATCTCTGATTTGATTACATTGGCTTGGGCACCAAAGAAAGCCATGGTTGCCACTGCAATAGCTTCACCAGTGTAGAAAAAGACGAGTAGGTCGTTTGTATATACAACAGATGAAGTCGTGCATGAATTAGTTGGAATGGAGCCTGGGCAGCAGCTCCTGGAATGTGCAGAGTGCTGCCAGGGCTCAGGGAAGGAAAAATCTTGGTCCGACAGGGTTGGGAAGGGATGACAGCATTCAGAGCTGGGAGATTGCCCAGGTGTGATGATCACTGGTATCAGAAATCTCTGCAGTTCAGTGAATTAGAAGTCTGACAGTGTAACTGTGTATTCTTGCTCCTCTAAGTAAAAGAAAGCAAAAATTGTAATAAGAAGTTTAGACTTTGGAGAAATTCTTTCTTCGCAATATTATTGTAGAGGCTAGATTATGTACCAAGGGAGCACTTCCAACCCAAATTTGACAAAATTTTTGTGTGGATTATAGGAACAGAACTATTCAACCTCTTCTTGGAACCTGCTCTAATCTGTCAGAGCGCTGGGAAATTCAAATGTATAAGCAATTCCTGAAACAAAACAATTGCTCTTTCTTTTGGTTCCTATTTTAAAATGGCATGTGTCTACTTGTGTGGAAAAAATGAGAGGTCTGAAAATGTACGGATTTATCTAATGCCTTATTTAAACAGCTCACATCTTTTTCTCTCTGAAATGACACCTAGGATTGCCAGGGTGGTTACACATGCCCCTTGTGAAGATTTCTTTCTGTATTGCATAGACTCTGGTACTTCACACATGATTTTCAAAGAAAGTTTTACTGTGCTATATTATAATAGTGTTCCATAACTATAGACTGAACATATTAATGAAACAACAACCTTACTTTGGAAACAAAGCTTTAGTTGACTTTCAGTTTCTGTTTAAACTGTAGGATTGTACCATCAACTATTTTAGGCCAGTTATTTTGTTAGTTGCATACAGTACACTTGCACACATGCTTTTTTAACTACCACTATTACAATATCTAGAAAGAAGTGTCTGTCTTTACAGAGAGGTTAGCTCCTCTGCTATCTCCCTGTCTAAATTAGAGCTGGCAAGAATGTGAAGAGGCTCTCAAGGAGGAGAAAACCAGGTCCTGTAAGAAATACTGTTTTTTCTTTCAAAGAAAAGCTGTTCAAAGGATTTTGAACTGAAAAGTAATCTCTCCAACTATGGTAAAAGTTGTAAAGTCTGAAGAATTACTATCCTTTTGGGTTTCCTTCTGATTAAATCTATTCAAGTAAGATGTGTGGGTGGTGTTTTGTTTATTTTTTTGTTTTGTTAAGTCTCATAAGGCACCAATAATGTCTTGAAGTGAGATGATGAAGCGAATGTTGACAAGTCACTGTTAATCATTGATGTTTTGCTCCTTTTTGTTGTGTCCATTTATTAAACCAACACTAACCATGAGTAGTTTCTTAGTCTTTTGCTGTGATTACATACAAATAGATGTCAATAACCAAATAGCTGGGTGGGAAGCAGAACTTTTGCTCTTTGGAACACTGTGCTGAGCTCTCAGTGCGATGTTTCAGCTCCCACTGACGTTGCTGTGGGAGCCAGGCAGCCAAACAGGATGCACAGACCGTGTCGATTACATGTTTTCTTGGGGAATTTCCAACAAAACAGTTGGTTACCCTCTAGCCTCACTAGTTTATCAATGTCTTTTTGCATTGAATATCGTTGCTCCAGCCAGATTGTTTCCAGACTTAGCACTTGTCTCTTACTATGTGTGAAATCCAGCACCTTGTAGAGAAAGGGTAAAAAACAGTTTTCTTATCTGGGGGATCCTTATATTTAAAGCAAGTTTAGGAAGTAGTTTCTGTGTGTGGACCAGGATGCTAACACAGCTACCTCTGAAATGTTGGGCCTCCTAATAGTCTGCTGCATTCAACCAGTGCTTACATGTTTCTCTGACAAATGTGATCAATGTTTTGGCTGTCCCTGCTCAGAAAAGCCCCATCTTTTACAGCCACTGTGGAAAACCTGTACAGTCTGGTGTCTCGTGGTGTTAATTGTTCTTCTAGAATTTGTTTGATAGCTATCTCCTAGGGCTTCCACACTTGGCCTCCATTGCAGGTGACCCTAGAGCATAATCTGCGTCATCTGATCTATGCAGGAAAATAACTCATTTGTGCCACCTAGAATATGGAGAATGTAATTCTCTGGTCAAGAATTTAAGTAATCAGAAGTTCTGCTTTAGTTAAAAGAAGCAAAGCAAATTGACTTAGAAAAAAAGCTTGTTTTCACAGAAACAATAGTCTTGGAGTACATTTAGCATTAAAACTTTTTCCAGCTATTATTTAAGGCAGATTTAAGATCTTGGGACTCAAAAGTTAAGGGAACATTCAACTGCACTTTCTATTGGAGAGCTGAACATCTCTTCTTGATCACTGCCTTCGCTTCAGGATTTTCTGGTCAATTCACATGATGCTTCAAAGCATGCATCCTCAGATCCTTTTCTCTTTTGCTTTTGTGTGATCGCAGTTGCACCTTTCTAATTACAGTGAAAATGTGAATGAAGTATCTCTGACTTTTAGTAGGTAGCCCCTTGGCTGTGAAAAGGTGGTCTTCAAAATGTCAGTCCTTCCATAAATGCATCAGACTTGCTCAAAACTTGCATTATGAATTCTCTGGGTGTCTAAAATTTTGCTCTTGCATCATATGTTTTGTTTGGTTTATGTTCAAAACATTAATAAAGCACGTTTTGAACTCGGGAAAAAGCTTTTGAATTAAGCTGCTTCCCACTATTCTACAGAGTGTTGATTTCATGAGTCATCATGCTTTATTTATGTTTTCTAGTAGGTGGAATACAGTAAGACCATCTACCTGTGGTACTTTGTGGGATGTAACATTTTAATTAAAAGAATTGTGAGACCTTTTGGACCATGTCAAGCTGTTTGAGTGTTTGGAGTGTCACCTAATTATGTTGTTTCTCCCTTACTTGTGATCTAGGCCTTTATAAGATTCACCTTCCTGGTTGGTAACAGCACAAATCTTCATTTGAGCTGAAGCTGGCTAAAATGGGAAGTCTCCAATTCATCTGTGTATGTGTCTCTTTCTAAAGACAAATAACTCCATTTAGCTGTCATACTTAACTGGTACAAAGCTTGTGGGTAGTCTTAATCCATTGCACTTAGTAAGCACGATATAGCCCACGTGAAGCTTGATATTGCTCTAGGTTAAGAAGTTACAAATGAGATTTTAGAAAATTTATTGTGAAACACTGCTTGTAATGGTATTTTCTCACTTGTTTTTCCATTCATGGATTTATAGCAATGGCAATTTTGCTCTGCATTTTGATATGCAAAGGTGAACGGAAATATTGTTCCTTGTTATTGCAAAGGTTACAGTGGAGAAACTAGTGGTAGCTTGCCTGATTTCAGCTAAGGATATCTCCAAGCAGCTAAAGGAAAATGATGTGTTTTTGTCATGCCATTAAGAGAATGCTTTGGTGAAAAGTTGCCTTTACATAAGTCTTGTTTTTATAGAGCAATTGTAATTAGTTAGTACTATTCCAAGTGTCAGCCAGGAGTCAGTATGCTTCAGGGAAAGAAGATTGTCTTCGCAGATGGGTGCCTTAGCAAACTGCAGCATGTTAAGTAGTTTCAAATGAGACAAAACCTCAAATTTTATTACTTCTGAAGGTCATATCGTATTATATACATCACAGATGTATATAAACAGCCATAAAGTGACCCGCTTGGTAGATGAGGGAAAGGCTGTGGATGTGGTCTACCTAGACTTCAGTAAAGTGTTTAACACTGTCATCTGCAGCATTCGCCTAAGAAAACTGGCTGCCCATGGCTTGGATGGGTGTGCTCTTCACTGAGTGAAAAACTGACTGGAAGGACTGGCCCAGAGAGTTGTGGTTAATGGAACTAAATCCAGTTGGTGGCTGGTCACTGGTGGTGTTCCTCAGGGCTCGGTGTTAGGGTCAGTTCTGCTTAATATCTTTATTGATAACCTAGATGAGGGGATTGAGTGTACCCTCAGTGAGTTTGCAGAAGGCTCTGGGAGTGTGATTGGGTGTTGGAAAAGGTTGTCCAGGGCAGTAGTGGAGGTATTCAAGAGGCATCTGGATGTGGCACTGGGTGATGTGGGTCAGTGGTGATGGAGGTAGGGGTTGGACTGGATGAGCTTGAAGGTCTCTTCCAACCTTAATAATTCTATGATTCCATGATAAAATGTAAATTCACTTCCTCTATTAAGCAAAATTCCCTATAATGTAACTCTAGTTGGTTGTTTTATTTGGATTCTGCTGAAAGCAAATCTGTAAGATTTATTTCTGGAGTGACTGAATTGGTGTCCATGCTTGGAGACACAATCACAATTAATTGTTTCCATTTTCTAAAATCTAAGAGCTCAGGCTTACACAATTTAGTGTCCTAATTTGCTTAATGATTTATACCAGATAAAACATAGTTTTCTTCCCATATTGATGAATAAAAGAATTCTTTAATAACAAAATACAGGCTTTGTTATTATTACTATGATCTATTTTGACATGATGGGTGGCTAAATTTGAAGTTGATGGAACAGTACGACATGAGGCATGATTTTCATTATTAGATTAGCAGCTCAGATCTGCATGTGACACACAACAGATAAAGTGATCAAATGTGTTTGTGCTGTGTGCTGCATGTATTAATGGACAAGTACTGACTGATGTGTAGTTTTTCATGGACTAAAAGGACCCAGTCCAGAATATATTTTTTTTATGCTAGATTTTATCATTTACATCTGCTGACTTAGTTTCTGCAGAGTTCACTTAAGATGTTTCCTATGACCCTAGTGATATTTTTTTGATAACAATAAAAACTATTTTTCTCTCCCACAAACCTAGTTCTTTCTGAACATATTTTCATCTCTTTCACAGAAATAAAAGTTTGAAAATAAGAGTTGCAAAGATCCTTGGAGAGAAAAATTGCATAGTTATAACTTATAGCTCTGACATTTTTGCCTTATGATGTATATTTTTTATGAGAATTTTATCTTGATAAAATGATTTTTAGCTGCCTGAATTCACATGACATGGCAGTCAAATATTTTTTGAATTGATGCTTTGATTTTTGAATAGTTCTGGCCTGCAGGGTTATTCATGAAGGCTATTGGAGGATTTTCTGAACTAGATGGATGTCTTTTGTTAGGCTTTGCATTCAGAATTATTCACTTGATTCAATTAGAATTAAATATCTTATTTGGAGTTTGCTTTCAAAGAGATTTCTGGTAAATTTTATTATATTTTGCACTAGGGTGTGTTTTGGCTTGTTAAAAATCCCAGTTAACTTTTATCCTTTTATTAAAAGTTTGAAACAAACTCAACAACCTGCAAACATAGTTAGTTTCCTTCAACAAGAATGTTTTTATTGGTTTAAACTATGATTTATAACAGTTTATTTTGTATCTTTCCAGAACGTGGTTTAAATTAATAATTTCTCAATTCTCTCCTATCAATGAGAGGAGGTTGTCATGTAGGTTTTGGGTTTGAAGAGAACTAGAGAAATTTGGGTACTCAGTGATTTGTTATACTCTTGATCTCCCGGCTCCTAAACAAAATGTGCAGACAATCCTATGCATGAGTTAAGGAATATGAATTTAAAAAAGCCAGGGTTTCTGTTCTACCCCAGAGAACAAGCTGGCTCTGTTGCTCCTCGGGGATCTCTTTGGTAGCAGGGTAGAGGAGAGCACTCAATTCTCCTACTTTATAAAATGAATAATGTGAAGGTGAACATGTGTTAATGATTATGTGGTGCTCAGTTAAGTACTATAGCATGAGTACTGCAGAAGTGTCTTATCCGGTTAAGATTTAATAAAATAGTGAACTTTGGAGGAAGTGTCTGTCTTTGAAACCACTGTGTTAAAGTCAAGCTTCTAATCAAAGCCATCTCAACAGACAATGGAAAACAGTAGACCCTTGAGCAGCCAATTCATCCTATCCAGAGATAAGGTGGGGTCAGCCATCCTCTGGTTGTGGTTTTCTCTCTGGATTATCTGGGGAGTAAGGGACGGGTGTCGGGGAGCACACAGATCACTGTTTTAAGACAAGTAAAACTACAGAGTGAGGGCCCTTCAGCCTCACACTAAGCAGTTGCAGCTTGATGACTTCAGTGCAATGTTTCACTGTACTCATCACTCACAGATTTGATACGCAGGTAAGTTATAATACTCAGTATGCAGTGACCAGCATCATAATGGTTTCCTCTGGTTTTCTATTGCAGCTGTTGAATTACTGAATCTTTCTACCTCTGTTTATGACTGTGTTGGGGGGAGCAGTCTGCCTGCTCTGATTGATGGCAACTTTTCTCATCGCTGACTTCTGATTTCATGCTCCAGGCATGTCTACAGCAAATTTTATTATGAAAGATTCTTGCTTTGTGGTTTCATTATACAGCTATTGCAAGAAGGAAGGACTAGGAACACAAACACTTTTGTAATAAAACAATATGTAGATTTCCAGATTCATGTTCTGAAATACTCATTGTCTGAGAGAAAAATACAATGCTTTAAGCAGAAAAAAAGCAGTAGGGGAATTATAAGTTAAGGCCCTGGAGAACCCAGCTGTGGTCTCTGCCAGTGCAAATAGGCAGTCAGAAAAATATTTGCCCCAAAGGGTTTTAGATTTATAGATGAGGCAGGCAAACTGCACATTTAGAAGCAGGAGGGGAAAAAACCACAGAAAAATTTCCTAGGGGACATGCCATGCCAGTGACAGAGCTGGACACGAGGACATGGTGGCACTTAGACCCTTGTGCTGCCCTTGCTTGTCGCTGGGAAGCCAAGAGCATCATCTGCTGTGTGTTTCGTAGAGGTGCTTGTTGTGACCCAGTCCTGGGTCTAGGCAGGCAGCATGCACGGTGTCCCAAAGCTTCTGCTCCTCAAAGCTAAAGAGCTTTTGCTGTGGGCGATGAACAGCCTGAAACATCAAGACATGGGCTGCAATGTACTTGTCTCTGGAGTGGTTGAGTCCTGCAGACTCACACTGCAGCCTCTTAAAACTGGCACTTAATCAAGTGTTGAGTGATGAACTGTATTGTTGTGCTGCAGTTTCTTATTACGTTTTGGAGAGTCTCATTTAAACAAAAGTAATTTCTGTTTATTGTATGTTTGGTTCTTCCACCTGCTTCCCTTTGTGTAAAAACACTCCAGGCACTGCCCTACGTGTGGGGCTACCAGCATTGCATGTTCAACCTCCAGAGCTCTACTCCATGTAGTTTTTCATAAGCCCTGTGCAGTTGGATCAGAAATTCCAGCAAAGAATGGACTCCAGCAACAGAAAGCAGAGCTGTGGAAACAAACAGACTGGGGTTTCGAAGGAAACTTAAAGGTTAAATTTGGCCAATGTTCTGTGAAATCTGGCTGGGGTTTGGAGCTGTGGCTCCTTTTGAAAGTGATAATGTAAAAGGGAAGAAGAAATTTTAGAAATCAAGTGGTAAGAGTCCATTTCACAGATGGCCCAACACACAGGGTGCAAATCTGAGCCTGTCAAAGATAGAAAGTGATAATGTATGGGGCTCTAGGAGGGCTGGGGCTCAGTGAAAGAGATTAAATATCCTGACCTGTGTTAAATGGCAAGCCAAAAGCAGGGCCAGGAATGCTGTCAATGCCATGCTGTGCTCAATACCTTGATTTTGATTTCTGAGCTCTGAGCCATGTGAAACTAACTGGTATATAAAAAAGCAGGAATGTGTTTGGCATGTGCTCTCTGAGGCCTTGGGGATCTGAGAAGGACAGGGCAGAGCTACTGTAACCTTGTGGGAGAGAGCAGTGGAAGCCCTCTGAAAGTCAGCCTTGCAACAAAGCCGTGATGTGGTGTTCAACCCAATTGCTGCTGCTGTTTTGACTTTTGGGATATTTAATTCAATGACAGCTATTTTTGCTGCAATGATAAAAGTCCAATAACATACATACAATTTTTTTTTCTATACTATGGGAAACAATATAGATGACTTAGATGTATGCACTGCAAACATTCAGCTTACTATCAGTAAACTGCATCCTTGTTAAAGATCAATCGTGATGATTAAAATCTTGGTTGACCCAATGTTGCACTGCAAATAGCAAATAAAAGGTGTAGAGGAGCTTTAGCTGAGATTCTGAATGTTCTTCCTCTGAAGTAAAGTGTCGCTACTTAATGATGGTGATTAGAAGATCATGTGAATAGGTCAGAGGAAATGATATAATGGTACAAAGAAATAAGCTACAAAGCACTGATCTAGTTATAATACAGTAGGAATGTATTCCTCTAACTGCCGGCTACATCAATTAAGCTGCCATTTGCATAGTGTGTGTTAAAGATTTTGCTATCCTGAGCCAAAACATTAATTTGTGCAGAAATTCATACACACTTCTAGCGTATGCTTGTTATTTGTGGTATTTCTTTTTTTAAATTTTTATATTTGTAATTTTTTCCTACCCAACCAGACCTTCTACCCTGGATTTTACTTTGCACTTTTCAGAGCATAGCAACTTGACTTTACCCAGTCCTTCATGATGTTGGTTGACCATCAGGAATATCTAAAATATAATTGCCCTTATCTGCTAAGAATCATCTTGTATAAAACTGTATGGAGCAGTCTCATGATAATATAGTATGTTCTGATTTAGGAAAACTTGCAAAGACAAATAAAAGTGTAGTAAGTCTGTTAACCACATAACTCTGAGAATCAAGTCCTTCTGAGAGGCTCCAGAGTGCTCACAGTATGGTTAATAGAGTGTGAATTTATTATCCTGGAAGGTGATTTGATCCTATCAAGGAATACAACCTCTCAAATAAGACAGACATCCAGCACGTGGCCTATGAATGCATGTGTTGTTTCACTGAGGATCAGCAGATTTGTGTTGTGCTCCCAGGAAACCAGCAGCCTTCACAGCAGGCTCTCGGGTTGTAACCACAGACATGAGCTCGTTCTGCCACGAGAATGCATGGTGAGTGGACTCTTTGGTGAGAGACTTCCTCTATGCTTTACTCCTGTAACCTGCTTGCAATAATTATGAAAACTCTCAAAATTTGAAGAAGTCGTGATGAAGGTTTTTAAACATAAAATTTGTCCTAGTTCTATCTTTATATCTGCTCTCTACTCTGCAGCCCATAGGAATTCAGCTCTAAGAGCCCCAAGGCTGGAATTTTCAATTCCTTAAAGAAAAGGAAGTAAAGATTCTTACACAACAATCTAGCTTAAATAATTGAGACTTTTAATAAATAAATAAATTTGTTCCTTAATCTTGTGATACAGCTATCATGGCATTTAGAAATAGGTCTTTAATGAGCTGTTATGCCTCAACACTTCTAAACACTGAATGAGAGGGGAATCAATCATTGGTCTGAAGTTTGGAGCTTCTGTACACCTATGACTGAATGCATCCTCAAGCTAGATGACCTCGTACGTTCTTGGGAGCTGTTTCTGCAGCTGAGTTCATGGCTCATTTGCTTACCACTCAGAAAAAGGAGGAAAAAAACATCTGGCTTTTCTTCTTTATTTAAAGGAATCCTGGCTTGATGACCAAGTTGTATGTGAATTTCTTCCCAAATAGCAGTATTAAGACATTGGGGTGTGACTGCCAGAATATTCATCTGAATAAACCACTTGAATTTATTCTATTTTATGAAGTTAAAATGCTCATATTCATTTACTGGGTTTCAATTTGTACGAGTTAGTCTCTCTTCCATTGCCAATCAGCAACACATGTAAATAATATCAGTGTATGAAATTAGCCCTGACCAAGAAGAACAGTGCATAGTTTGTTGTATAAGCAACCAGACTGATTCCTTCCTTCCTATTTTTTTTTAGCTCCCTTTAAAATGAAATTCTGTGAAGTATTAAACACACAGGGCTTATTCAGTTGTTTGTGTTGGATAAGTGAATTAGGTGTTTGTGGGAGATGCCAGATGGGTTGCGTGAGATACAGAAGGTCTCTGTCTCTCCATCGAGCAGCAGTGTGTGCATCTCAAATGATGCTGCTACAGTGCCTTAGACCTGACCCATAATTAAGAAGTTAATTTTGATACCCCTTCAATCCATAGCATCTTTGACATTGAGAAAGTTTTAATGCCCCAAATACCCCAGTTCTTCCTGGCACGCTACTGCTCAGCACGTATGCTTAAATACTCCTCAGCTTCAACCACCCTTTGAAACAAACGTACTCTGTCTCCAGAAAGCATATGTGAATGAATGATTACACTGCTAAAGAAAAAAAAAGAAGGAAAAAAGCCAAAATTCACCATGGGTAGTTGAAAACAACATATATAAAACTTACACTTTCTGACAGCTTTTTCTGTTCATGGTGCTTTTATTGGTAAGTAAACTGGTAGATACCATAAATGCATTCTGTTGTAACAAAGTGCAGTAGGATTCCAAAAGTCCATATTAATTTAAAAATGAAATTTCTCCTTAACTTACTAAAAACTCTCCAAAAAAAGAATATTCTTAATGACAAAGTTCTTTGTGGACTATACAGGGTAGTGGTAATAGACGATTTCACTTTAAGCTCTGAACTCATTCTCCAATTGTTCTCAATTGAGAGAGCTTAATGAATGTTGGTAAGATTGGGAGCTATGCTGTATCTTCTTGAAAAATATATGCATAAGTATTTGTAGTGATTTGGTTTTGCTGTTGCATACTTTGTGCAGTCCATTTCACAAAGCTTAGCATAGCGGATTTGGTGTTTTATGCTGAGATTTGCTAAATCCATCTTGAGAATGAAATGCCAACGGGAACATTTCTCAGGTTCTGCTGTTCTGCTTTGTGGTGATCTCTGTGATGTTTTTTAAGTTTGAAGGAAAATGATCAATTTGGATATTCGGTCAGGAAAAAAAGGTGCAAGGGAAACAAATAGGATTATATGGAGAGACTGGAAATGGCTTTTATTTCAGACAGAACAAAACTTTTAATTACATATTGTTTTATCTCTTTCATATATAAGACTTTCAGAACAATTACAATAGGACATTAATCATTGCAAGTATTACAGTCCAAAATAAAGTTAACAGCTTTTCTTTTTGGAGTATGTTATTTTAGTCAGTTAAAACCTTATGTAAATCAGCTGCAGGATTGTTTACTAGAATATTAAAAGAATTGATCTGTGTATGTGTAGGAAGTTCGCTGAGTTTTCAGTAAGTTCTTTGTTAGTTCATACAAAGATTTTTTTTTTAATTATAGCTAGTCAGAAAATGTCAGTGTTCTTTATGGGAACATCTGAGATAGATATAAGCAGTATTATATCCTCCCTCCCTACTTTCTTCCTTCATTTAAAAGGCTAATAGCAAAATCCTAATATACCTTTTCTTCCAAAAAGTGTTTCAGTGAAATGTGAAAGTTTTAATCAAAATAAAGTTTTAATTTTTAAATTGAAGTTCTTACTAAAACTAATTTGCTTCCTGTTCCCAAGACACATCAGCCAACTGGAGTTCCTTAGCAGACCTTTAACCTAGCAAAAAATGTGTGATTATTGGGTTTTTATTTAGCAAAATTTGTTTTGAGAGAAAAAGGCTCTGCTTCTTTCCTGGTTTTTAATGACTTCAGTTTCCTGGCATGTTGTATTTGAAGTCAGACTGACATGTAGTTCTCCTTTACTAGATCAGGGCTATGTCCAATGGCTATATCCATCACCCCATAGAGATGGAAATGCTGGCAAGATGCTGATTGCAGTGTCCCTTTACCCAAATTGGTCTGTTAATCCATATGCTCTAAATTCACATGAAAGAAAATGATACCAACTTCAGATGAGAGAGTTTAAGTATCTTTTTACTGTTTGTGGTTGAGGGAAGGGGAGCTAAGTGATAGCTTGTTACTGTTGTTCTCTTAAGGTGAATTTACACTTTATAATTAGAATTTGCACTTTTTGATTAAGCATTAGTGGAAAGGTACTTTTAAAGTGTGAGAGCCAATTCTCAGTGCTAAAGACAAGTTTTCTCCCTACTTTAATACCCTGGGGAGAAATAGAAATCCAAAAGTTCTTTATCTCAAATTTGTCTCCTATGGCTAACTAAATTTCTTATCAGTCTTGAACAGGCAGCTTCAGTGTCACAGATAAGACCTTTGAGTGCTGCCAAAAAATATAGAATGTGGAGATACACAGTGGACAACAGAATAGCATATCACAAGTTTAATAAGAAAAGGAGAAGTTCTGTCCACGGGTGTGTTATTAAAGATCTTCCATTGTGAACCTGGATACAGGGAATAAACATAAAGCAGAGGAAAACCGAAGAAAATTGCTAACATGATCAGTAACTAGCTGCTCTCCCCTGTATCACTTCTTTCATATACCCTCAGTTGTATCCATCGCTCAAGCACATCATTTCCTTCAGTTTCAATCACCATATGCAGAATTTGTTAATAGCATATTAAGCATTTTGTTTCTTTATTTGTGCTACTGTGCAGTGCAATAAAACTCAGACCTTCATGCTGTAAGGAGTGGATAATCTCCATCTAGCATTTACACACGATCTTCTGCAAACCTTTGCTTGTCCAGCGAGTGCAGAGATTTTAGGAGGGGTTAATCCTTTGCAGCTCACTGTGAGCACTTTAGTTTTGTTTATTATTATTTTCTTTTGTGCAAAATCTCACATGAATTTATAGAAGCAAAGCAACATATTGACTGACCTCTGAATACAGAGATTCAAAATAAGCTTTTACACCCAGGTGGCTCAGCCAGCAGAACTTAAATGATGGTGACATCTTACTTGGACTGTTAGATCAATGTCTCATACTAATGAAGTTACTTCAATGCAGTTTGAAATGCTACAGAGGTGAATCCTAAGAATCAATCTGTTTGTCTTTAGACGAGAAACAGGCAGTGTTAAACATTCATCCTTCATGCTTCTTAGTTTGGTGCTTCAGTTCTTTATGTTAATTGTTTCAGTCCTATTAATCATTATTTCACATCCTGAAGTTGCTGTTTGCTTGGTTACATGGACTAAAAGAAGGGAGGAAAAGAATCAGCCCTGAGATGTTCTTCCACTCCTGTCCCCAGAGCAGGAAAAAAATTAAGGGTGTGGGGGAATGAAAGTGAATTGGCAGGAAAAGAGAAATGAGTGAGCACTGCCTGCATCCTGAGGGCACCTGTTCTGAATTTTTGTGACAACATCAAATTTCATCCCAAAATGCCTGCTTGAACTTGAATTGCTTTGTTTTGAGGCATTGTGATTGCAAATACAGCTTCAAATCCAAGGCAAAGCTCTGTCTTCCAGACAAGACCTTTGGTAGACCTTGGGAGGAGCTTGGTGCGTATCTTGGCACCTCTTCCTGGGGATCTGGATGGGTTTTTGGCTTAACAGAAATTCTGATGGGCGGAAAAAAAAAGTGATTTTTATCTTAGGTTATAATGAGTAAGTGTTTTAATGTCCGTGAAGTGCTTTGGAGATGAAAATGACTAACTCCCAAGGTTGTTGATGATGACAGTGCTAGTTGAGAAGATGTTTTTTAGTCACCCACTGGTCTTTTTCAGAATTGAACAGAAATCTGAGAGAAATTAGAGACTACTTGGGATAATGGACTCATTTTGCTTTATTGTTCTGTCAGGTTTTACCCTTCAACATAGCTGCACTATAACTCTTACCTACAAGTACCACAACATCTAGAGCAATAACGTATTTACTAAGTTCCTACCAGATGCCTCAGTAATAATTTCAGAGGAGAATGCTTCTCCAAACTCTGGATGCTACCAGTATCCACAAACCTCAACACTGCAGAGCCTTCAGATTTTTGCAGTACTGGTCCTTTTGAATGCAGCGAGCTTGGAGATGGGACATGGGAATTTAATAGCAGAAAACGTTTGAATTTCTGATTTTTTTTTTTATATGGCATTAATTGACTTAGCTGGGGCAATGCCAAATATATAAGAAAATAAAGCCCTGTTACTATTTCATTACTTTTATCAGATCATTAAACAGGTCCTTTCCTCATTTGTATTTTGAAATCCTGCCATTTCTCCAAATTCTTAGACCTGTAAATCCAATTTAGGGAAGATGAAGCAGGATGTCAAAAATCAGTCTTCACTGCGAAAGGAATTAAGCGAACAGAAAGCAAGAGGAGAAGAAAATGTTGTCTTGTCATCTCCGATTAAAATAGTTAAGATTACAAGCTACCCACCATGGAGTATGGGAATGGAGTCGTGGGTGTCCCCGGCTGTTTTGAAGTCCTGCTGGCAGGAGACCAGAGCTTGAGGGCAGCACCTGGAGAAAACAAATGTATGAGCAAGTTGTGCACCTCCTACAATTTCCTAGGGGAGAAAAGGACAACATTATCACAAAAGGTCTTTTGCATCATTTTAGAGTTTACTTCACTTGAAAAACAGAGTGTTGTACTGTTTTTTAATTAGGCTGTTAGACCCCCTGGGGGCCCTATTGACTTCCACAAATGCTGTGGATGGCCTGGAAACAGTCAGTATTTGGAGTACTTTTTGCTGTTTTCCTGTTGGTGGGGACTTCTTGTGTTTGTTCAAAATCTCTGACTTTGGGCAGTGTACATCAAATATCTGCATCTCTCCCTTTATATTACAGAGTTAAGACAGAGGAAGTTTTGAGTGTGTGACACTGTAAACTAAGTTGTAAACATATCTATGTATGCCAGTTGAACTGGATATTTTTGGCTCTAACAGATTTCACTTATTTTGTGCCTTCTCTGGGCTTTTCTCTTGATATTTTCCTTCCCTGTTGGGCAGCTAGATAGTGAGAGTAGTAGCACTAAGGCTACTTGTTACAGGCAATTGCCATGCAATAGTGTTTATGGAGCTTGAATGTCAAGTATTAATAATCTCAGCTTGACTGAACGAGATTTAAATATTAATAAGGAGAAAGAAGTGCTGCAAGTGCATGAGGCCCACCCTGTGCATGAAGAGATTTTTATTCATTATGCTATTTTTATTCATTATCAGTTCTGTTGAGCATTCCAGTGTTCAAAGGCCAATGAAGAGACTGATCCTATTCTGCCTAGCATAACATTTTAAGAAAACAGCTATTCTCAGTCAGATGGTCTAAGGGGAAGTGCCTTGTGTCATGTTCTTAGTTGTTACACATAACCCGAGTGTGGGTATCTGTGATACTGCAATATCAAACTTGAATTTGTTAATAAGTCTCAGGGGTGCTTATGTCTGGTTTATACGCATGTTACTTTGGTTGTGTAGTTTTCTTCCAGCTCAGGAGTCATTTGTGCTTGCTGACAGAACACACAGAAGAGGGCATGTCTATCCAGGATATGTAGAGATATGGTGATCAGGATCCATAATTCAGCTTAAGTCAATTTATTACTTGTTTTGGGATTATGACAAGGACCGTGCTAGTGATAGTCCACCAACAAAGCAAGTACATCCTCAAAGAGAAGCTTTGCCAAGATCGCTGGCAGAAAATTATCCCATGGATTAAGTCAAGAAGTAATAATTGGCAAAAGGCTTTAGCAAAGTTTATACAGAAGTTCCTCAGTTCCTGGTACCAGCTCGAAGGCAGCATGTCAATACTTTCTATCACAAGAACATGATAGTGCAGCTTCTAAGAAGCTCTTATAACTTCTTTTTGTACTTAATAAATATGAAAGTACAGAAAAGAACAAGATGGTTGATGAAGAAACAGCAAAGCGTACCACACTATTATATGTAGTCATTTCTACAGAGTACTTACAACGTATTTATTTGTGCAGTTTTCCAGAGGCTGCTGCTGCTATTATCCTGAGAGGACAAAGCTTTGCGCATTGCCAACAATATATTGCTCATTTTGGAAGCAAATAACAATTGAGTTTAAAAAGGCATGTTTTTGCTGCAGCCACTGATGTCTCAAACCATGAAAGTATAACATGTTTTCAGTAATTACCCACTGCAGTTCATAATTACCCAACATATGGGGAGTGGTGGGAGTTTCCTTGCAGAGCTCAGGAGAGTTTCCAGCAGAGGCAACTTGATCGTTAAAAAACAGCACGAGAGATGGAAAACAGACACAAACCCTTCTCCATTGTGCTACAGGTCTGTTCTGTGGTGGACTCTGACTTGAACACAAAATTTTGGGACTCCAGGAATTATATAGCAGCAGGAATTAAAGAACATGTGGCTGTTCAAGTGAAGATAAATTTTTAAATGGTTATCACTCCCTGTCCCCCTTCAAAAGCCAGCACACAATTTTGGTATTATTTTGTCTAATGAAAGGTGGTTGGGGTGCTTGTTCAACAGCCATTGATCCTCTCAACTTCTCGTCTTCTGCCACCCTTGTGCTTAAGGGACCAACAGGGTTTTTTTCTCAGATTTATGGCACACAGATTTTTAACTGAATATCTTGTGCATGATGCTCAAATCAAAAGAAAATTCCATATTTGAGTAGAGAGAGGAGTGAAACGGGGATGACTGTGAATAAAACTACCTTAACAATACATTTGCCATATAGCTATGATTTTAGTCATCTTGAAACATTTGCATCTGCCTCTTTACCCAGCCATATCTTACTTTGGTATCTGAATGTTTTGCACAAACAATTGAAGTGAAACGTTCTTGTGTTAATGAAAGCAAGCTTATAGCCCGTGCTGGAATTCTCAACACACACACTCATGGGTAGCATCAGCGAGCCTCTTGCTCTTGTCTGAGGATGTTTCTGCCTTGGGGTATTGGTATTCATACCTGTAATGCAAAATGGTTGGATTTCATTGACTGTATAAAGTCAATGAATATTATAGACTATTCTGCATGTGTTGAAACTCTTGCTTTTCATGACCCAGCTGTCTCCTGCCTGTGTTCACTTATCTACCACTTCATGCTGGTGCAGGACTTGCGGGGTGGAAACGTTGTTCTGGTAGATAATCTGTGACATGACAGAGTTCAGCTCCATGATGAAGGCTTCAAGCACTATGGGCTTGTACATTTTCTCTGTATTTAAGTTAAGGCAGGCATTTTACCAAATGTTAGAAGCCACTTCTCTGAAGGGACAAGTGTAAGCTAGAGAGAGTGCAGGAGCTGGTATGTCAGCTGCTCAAAGAGACAGGTCATGAGAGATGATAAAGTACATCTCAAGATGCATCCATGGTAGGACTAAACAGGGCGTGAATTCTCTGATAAGAGCATGAATTATAACAAAACATCTTTTTAACCAGTTTAAGTGGTTGAAAACTTAGCTACAGGCTTACATCATGCATGTCTGGATAAAACCTTTTTAAACAGACTTTTCCTCATTATCATGCTGGATGACTTCTCTATCCTGTCTGAAGTTTCATCTGTATTTTACAAGCTCAGACAAATATTTTTGTATATTTTCCCAAGGTTTCATCATTTTTCAGAGACCTTGTAAATGTCTACACTTGGTCTATTGTGCTGTTTATTGTGCTTTGTTTTCAATAAATTCTCATATAATTTAGCTTTGAGACTGATAGGCAGTGAAATAGAAATAGGACCAATTAATATAGCTGTTGAGTGCTTTTTAAGAGCTTGCTGTAGTTTCATTCGTAAAAATTCTTAAGTTTCTCTCCTACTGGCAACATTTATTAGCCAAGTAGCTGGTTTCAGAATGCGTCTGTTAAAAACACTATTGCAGCACCAACTATTTGGTTATGTATTTTTGTAATATCTTTAGACTTTTTGGCCATCTCAAATTCATCTTCATGAAAGCTTTTTTATTTTTCTTTAATTTAAATTTCTAACTGTTGCAGTCCTACTACCTTTAAAATAACAAGATCTTCTGTCAGCAGCTGGGACTCAGAATAAGTCTGTATTTTCATTCCAGCAAGGGTTTAGTCATTGGTATTCATTACCACTCTTGATGCTCATCATATGCGGGAAAACATCTTTAGGGAACTGCTCATCAGCATTTAGGAAACATGAACTTCTTAGGCTTTTCTTTATCTGAAGGGTGGTTTGCAGAAAGGTATGCATATTGTTGTTTGAGCCTAAAAATGAGGTTCTGTGCAAACCCTCTGGCTTAACATAATTTTATCTGTTTTCCTTCCCCTAGAAAATACCACTATTATTGCAGTGGGTGTAGTACCAAGTGAGACAGCTGGTACCTGCCTGGGTGTTTAGCAGTACTTTAAATTGTGAGGCCTCTAGCCGCAGCACCAGAGCTGTGGAGATGCTCGTGGTATGGGTGGGAGTATCTTTCTGGACCAAGGCTTCGGTGGTCGTATGAGAAGAGAATCAAGCTTGATGGTATTTGGCAGAGAATAGTTCTTGAGTGAGCCAGGTCCTCAAATGCTACAAACATATATAGCTCTGATTAGTGAGGAGCTTAAGTGTGAAGTATAGAAATATAAATATTGAAGCTAAAAAGTAAAACTTGGAATTATTCCTACTCTAATTTAATACCTATTTTATGTTCCTATAAAGAACATCTTTTTAATACAGTCATTATTTTTCTCATTGGGGAACAAGGTGTACAATATGTACAATAAATTCCATGCAATGGGTAGGGGGAATTGATGAATAAAGAAAAGAACAAAATCAGCTTGTAGAAAGCTAAAGTCTCTTGAAGTTTGTGTGAAAATTTGTGCTTTGATATTTTATTAGCTACAAGTAAATTCAAGCTTGATTATACAAAATTACTTATCTCCTTTCACCTAATCCTTAAAATATTAAAAAAAGGTATTAGCATTAAATATTTTAAGCTCAATGTAGCTAATTAGCACTAAGCATTTTGAGTGTTCTCTGCGAGGAAAGTATTTGTTTGGATTGGGGAAAGGAACAGTTTATGGGGCCCAGGGCTATTGCACTTGGTAAGTTGGGTGACAAGGTACATGGCTATATGATATTTTATTGCTTTAAACTTTGGGTTAATTTTTTTTCTGGAGAGCTGTGGCTCTTTATATCACTTTTCATAGCTGTGCAGATCTGGTCTGCCTCAGGGCAGCAATGTTCTCTGCTTCAGAGAAGTCTTGGATAACTTAAATGAGATGATAAATAAATACATGGGTTAGCTAGCCAAGATAAAGTGTAGGTCTGCTGTGGCACAATATCCAGCTCCCTGTATTTATAAAAATAAAGCAAAACCATTTCAAATAGCTTTAGGTTCCCTAGGGGAAGAAGTGGAAATTTTTTTAGGAATAGCAAATGCTTCAAGAGAAAATGTTCTTTTCTTAGTTACCTAGATCATAATTTACAGTGGTGACTGTAAATAATAATTTCAGGTGTTTACTTTGAAGAGCTCTGTACATCAGGTACTCCAATAAAAACATGACAACAATCATTAAGATTGTGTTTCCTGTCAGGATCTGGGGAATTCAGGATGCAGTTTTCAAAAGTAATTGAACCCTTGGTCCTGCTGTATTTCAGTACAAATGCTGTGTTAATATCCAGCAAAAGACTAGACAGACAGCTAAGTGCTTAAAAAACCCAACTGCCAAGCAGCAGGAAAATAGGCCAGTGTGCAGTGTTATTAATCATCCCTACAGATATCCAGGAGAGAAAATAGAAGTATTCAATTGGGCTATTAGGCACAATGTCTGTGCAAGAGGGTAGGCACGCAGAGCTCCAACTGTCTCCAAACTTCAAAGAGTAGGCGGTTTGCCCCCACCTCCAGCAGATATTTGTTGGCGTGTTTAGCAATGTTCAGCTGGTTCTCTTCCATGGACCTGCCCCTCTTTACCTTCAGCCTATGTGCAATTTTAATATGAACAGAATCACATGGCAAGGGGGGTACTAGACTTGCTATGGGTTTTATAAAGAACCACCCCTCTGTGTGTGTTCTGAACCTGCCAGCTGCTAGCTTAACTTGATGTCCCTAATTCTTATACTGAAGAGATTGTGCATAAACAGCCCTTATTCTTCATCTGACTTTCCAGACTTTGCATCCTTTCACTATATATCCCCTGGTTATCTCCACTCTGGGCTGAAAAGCCTTAGCCTGCTTAGCTGTTTCTTGCAAAGAAGCCTTTCCATGCCTCGACTGGTTCTTTTCCCCTTCTTTTTGACCTTAAACACTTCTGTTAACAATAGGGAGGTGCAGGAAGATGCAGATGTCTCTCTAAGATTAACATATTGAACAATGCAACTTTTTCTGGAAAATCTTACTCCTTTTGCTCATATTTGGAGGCTCCTGCTATATGTAACCCTGGCAGGTACTTGTCAGTACCTTGTGGATGCACCTCCCTGCAATACTCTTGTAGGTTAACAATGGATTTCAAGGCAGGATATTTATTTATCTTCATATTGGCTATCATGGTCATGCTGTCTGATTTCAGGGGCTTTATAGCCACTGCACAGCAGGCTGTTTTTATGGATGACTGTGTATTAGGATCTGGATAGAGATATCACTGTAGGACACTTTGTAATCCTGTATTCACAAAAGTAGAACCGAACTGTTTCAAACAGTGTTGGGACTTGGGGGTGTGTGTGAAGAAAGTCTTTGGGAAAGCAGAAGGCCTTTTATAAAATGCAACGTGCTTATAGTGCTCATCTGTTAAGGTGTGGGTAAGAGGTATGTGTATAAACCATAGTCTGCTCAGCTCCTGAAAACTACTGGCTCCAGGTTACTTTAATGAAAATACAATGCAAAAGGTTAAAGAAAGCAAAATTTACAAAGATTTTTCATCGAACTTGTAAAAAAAGCTGTTTGCAAAGCTGTTGTAAGATGTGTTGAATTTGCCTTTCATCCATCTTTTTTTCACTACATTCAGCCCTTTTGTTTTTGCTACTGAAAAAACCCCCAGGAGAAAAAAAGAGCAGGGAAAATCTGACATCACAACACTTTTTTTTTCCCCCCTCTTTTTGGGTGATGAAGAAATGAATGTGAATTTTTAAGAGCAGCCTGCTTTTCAGTGAGGCGTTCTGATGAGCTTTTGTTTATCTTTAGTACAGAGCTTAAAATAATTGCAATCAGCCTTTGAATGGCTGGGCTGACCAGGCACTGCTATCTTGGGGAGCAGGAAGGACTGAAGGATGTGCCTGAGGGGGAACACTTGAGCTGTGTCTAATTCTGGATGGCCGACTGACACGGGAAGGAGCAGCAGTATATTTTCCAGCACTCTCCTCATGTCGGTCACAGCAATTGGTCCTGCTATTCGTCTTGATAGAGCCCATAGGGAGCCTAAGAAAAGATTGAGCTGCCCCAGGGCAGCACCGAGGAGCTGTTGTAGAGATGATGTTGGCTTTTATCTGGCAGCACTTGCTCTGTCCCCAACCAGTCCATTCGCAGCCCTGCTGCTTGCTTATTTTGAAGTGTCGGGCAGGGCTCTTGTGGCTGAATTGTACAATTTGCACTTCTAAAATTGTTTTTTTTCCTCTTTGCATCTTTATGGCCTTTATGACTTGCTTCTCAACCAAAGGCCAGCTTAATGCAAGATTCTGGCACTGAAATTGCTTGTTTTGGGGAGTTTTGAACAAAATTAATTTGTCGTGACCACTGATTCTTCACAGTGAGAACTTCTCACAGAAATGTGTTACTTTTGGCTAAAATGTCATTGGGAAAAGGTATCCTAGGTCTAGAATGATCAGATTTTTAAGCATGTCCACACCAATAAATGTGGTTTTGTATACCAGGAAAGTGAAGGGAGGATGTCCTTAGTTTCTTGTATTTCCTACTGAACTTGAATATGTTAATTGTGAAGGGAATTGGAGCTATGAGAAGTGGCCAGCTGATGATGGTGGGATAGTGGCCCAGGTTGCCCAGAAAAGCTGTGGCTGCCCCTCCCTGGCAGTGTTCAAGGCCAGGTTGAATGAGGCTTGGAGCAACCTGGTCTGGTGGGAGGTGGCCCTGCCCATGGCAGAGGGGTTGGAACTAAATGATCTTTAAGGTCCCTTCCATTCAATGATTCTGTGATATTCCACCAGAAATTCCTATTTCCTAGGCTAAGCTTCATACTTTATTGACTATATTTCCCTTTATAAGGTATAGTGTGAATAAATCACCATAGGCCCTAATCCTGTTAGTGGTGGTCCTTGGGGATGTAAGACTCAATGGTGTATCTGGACCATTGCTGACTGGCAATCTTGGTGTAACTCCCTTCCAGTATCAACACGTAGTGAACCCATTGCTGGCTTCTAATGACACCCTTCTGCACTATCCAGCCATTTTTAGAAACTCCACAAGCTGAGTAGTTAACAAGGACTTATAACTAAGTGCTTCTCTTGCAACTGAGTTGAGGGGAGAGGGTTTTTTCTGGTGTTTCAATAGGAAAACCTGTGGCTCTCTGCTATATCTAGAGGAAGAAATGGAAATCTGTGGTGCAGACTAGCTGCCAGGCAGTTCTGATGTTGAATGTCTAGTTCAGGATATGTTTAATGCTTTCTTTGCTAAACAATTCAATATATTGTGCAGGTGCTGAGTCTCTAGAGCACATCTCTTACAAAACATTCTTCTTTTTCTATTGTAATCTGGGTAATGGTCTGGTTCTCACACTTATTAAATGAGTGATCACTCACCAGGCACAAAAAGAGACCCAGCTCCCTTTCTGAAGATGGGTTACCTTCAGCTTTATGCTATGTGAAGCTCACACTTTGTCCTGAAAGACATAAGCCCTGTTTGCCAGACTGTAAATACCAGTGGTAAGCAAGCATGAAGGATGAAGTTAGAGAGCTGGAATCACCTTTGAGTGATGGTGCTCCATAAAAATCACAGTCGGCATTGCTCTTATGATAATAGAGTTTCATGCAGGGGTTGGGCTATAATGAAGTTTTGTGCTATAAACCAGGGAACCTGATGTAATCAGATTGATGGAACAAAATCAGATATTCAAGGGAGAGGCAATTAATCCTTCAGGTAAGGACACTCAAATCAGCAAGAATTCTAGTGTTAAGGGTATAAATTAGACTTTAATATAGGCTTCATGATAGGTAACTCCTACAGAGGCATCTATCAGCTGTATATAATGGTAATTTGAAGCTCCCTGAGGAGTTAGAGACAACAGCTGACAATTTCTCAAGCTTTTGCTGCTAGTATTCACAGCAGGGTTAACCTCTTGTTCAAGGAGTAGGCCCAGCCTTTAGAAGATTGGTATCACAGTAATTTCCTTCTCATCTGAGGAAGACAAAATGTTGGTTTTAAGAAGGTAAAAGGTTGGCTCTAAGAAAGGGTATGTTGGAAAACTCACTGGTGTGGTGTCCAGTGTGTAACTCACTAGACTACCTTCAGTGCCTGAGCTTGGCACTTTAGTATGAGATTCAAAACAAGCCTAGTGGTGATCTGGGTGTTAAGGTAACTGTTTGGGAAATGGTAACTGTAAGGGGGTGGTTTAAATCCTACTCTTCATCCAAACTTCCCTATCGCACTTGGAGCTTCAGGAGAGCACTTCCCTAGTCAGCAAGACCAAGGTCATCCTGTGAGAGCAGGTATCTGACCCACACAATTAGTAAAACAGAACTAGAAAAAAGCTGGCATTTATTTTAAACTTGCAATACATATCCAGGAAGCACATCTCCTGGAAGAGCACCCTCATCGCTGATTTTGACTAGTTGGAATACATGGGTGCATGTCCTAGGTCACACTCCCAGTTGGAACTCTTCTTTTTTTTTTTGTCATGGAAAGAATTCACGATTCAATGGATCAGGGAGAACACGTGGAAGTGATTCTGTCAATAAGAAGGTTGGGAGTATTTACATGAGAGGGTTCTAAACCAAAAGGTCTCTTTCTGGCTTTTGTCTCGTGACTGCTAAATAAAACGTCCCTGTGTCAGATGCCATAGCTTAGGTTTGCCTCTCTAGCATGAAAAGTACCCTAAATTCTCAGATATGATACCTGATCTTGGAGAGGTTCCTCCTTCAGAATCATGGAGGTCTGCACTCTGGATGCCCTGGTCCCAGACAAGGCTGCAGTGCTGGGCTCTTGTGTGCCACACTTTGAGGTCTAGTGCAGACTCCTGCCTTCTGTAAGGTCTGGGAGCCAAGCTGAGGGGCCAGGCTGAGACTTTGTGAAAGCAAATTGGGCATCTTTACCTGGAATCAGACTTGGGCATTCTGTCTTCTGGGGCAGTGTCACTGTCTGCATTGTGAAGATAGGGTTGTAACTAGCAAGCATGTGTGCCAAGGCTTGACTCAATGGCAGATCCTCATCAGACTTCTGTTCCAGAGTGATATGGGGTGCTTAATATACCCACCATAAGTTAATAAGCAGGCAGGAGTGCACAGCCTTTACACGAGCAGGTTTAGGAAGATCTTGCAATCCTCACCTCCCCTGCCTGCAGCAAGATGTAGCTACTGATGTTCATTCATGGAGAGTTTTGCTAGTCTTTTCTGAGACCTTCCAGACAAATTCCATAATTCAATCCCAAGTGCCAATCTTTTCCTTCCAGCTTGACTCCCCACAGAAATTGCACTGAACAAAGAGGTTGCTTTGCCACGTTTGCCCCGGGTAGCAGATACCCACTAGCTGCAGACAAACAGTGCTAACCCTAACCCAGGCTCTAGAGTAGCATTTGAAGTGGGGGAAGTAACAGGAATTTCTCTCATCAATCTTCATCTCTCCATTGGGAAATTCCGAAAGGGGCTCTGGAAATTGATTGCTTAAAACCTAATTTGGACAGAAAGTATAAGTTACTCTGTGGTGCATGAAAAAGGCTTTGTTAATGTTTTTCATGCACTGTACATCCCACGGTAAATTAAACCTTGAAGGTCATTAGTCATAGTGCTAAAACTTCAGTTGAACTTCACTATTTCCCAGCAAACTGTCGACAGCAGTCTCCCTTCTCTGACTTCTTGACTGTTCCCAAGAGGGAAGGTGTGCGTTGCTGCGTACGTATGTGGCCCCAAGGATGTGGGCTGTTACACCTATGAGGAGTCCCATTGGATGTGCAAACCTGAGCATTTGAATGAACATTTCCAGAAATGAGGCTCCTGTGAGATCCCACAAGAGGCTGGTGCAGGTTTCAGAAAGCAGGATCAAGATGAATTGCACTCACTCTCTCTTGATTTGAAGGGCATTGAGGCAATTCACTGTATCCTACTCGGACCAAATCCTTCCTCAGAAGATGACTATTAAGCAAACTATGGAGGCATGGATTTTGTAATAAATTTTACTTGTCTCTAAGTTTAATATACTAACTAAAGAGTGTTATTTTCCTCTCACCCTGAATAATGAACAGGGATAGCTTCAAAATGTTTCTAGATTTGGCTGGAAAAATCCCCAGCCCCTTCATTTTCTTATTTACCTGGCTCATAACTAGAAAGTCATCCTCATTATTGTATAAGAAATGTCTCCTGTAATGCTGTCTCAGCTATTAGTTAGCTTTGCGAAAGATAAGTCTCTAATATTAGAATACTTGAACCTAATGCATAAGCCTTGATCATCAGTCCTTGATCATATTAACTCATAACTCTAATACTTCAGCAGTAGCTTAATCAGTAAGGATACAGTTTTTCTCAGGTATTAAATGTAAGTGAAGGTGTATTTTTGGTGTAGTTTTGGCTTCAGTCTCTCAAGAAAGAGATTTAACACTTGATAAACCAAAAGCAATAATGGTAGAGTGGATTGAAAATAGTACTTGTTTTTCTTGATTGTTTTTTAAAACAGAAAAAAAATAATCTAAAAATATTCTTTGCTGAAAATTTTACTCATTTTGTTCTTGAAAACTGCATTTTGGTCCACTTATCTACTAAAAATCTTGAAAAAAAATGTTTTTTTGAAAATGTTTCAAAATTGAGACCACCTTTCTCATCACTGCATACTTTTAGCTTCACTAATACAAGTTAGTATGCAAATTTCATGAAAATCCAGATAGAAGCATTTTGTGAGGAAGTATAAGATGGAATGGATACACAGCATCTATAGTGAAGTCTGAAAAATGCTGTAGATCAAGAAAGAAATAATGTCTTTGTAAAGACATTTATCATTCACGAAACCCTGAAAATAGAAATAGTGAATTATAATGGAAAGACCTAGGTTTTCATAAATAATCGCTCTGAAAAAGTGTTAATAATCTTAGTTGTAAACCTATTATTTCTAAACTTACAAAAACCACCCAAAACCTCCATGAAGCTTGTGGTTCAGCTGTACAAATAGAAGAAGGAATGGTCTGTTGGTTGCTTAACCAGAAGAAGAGAACTGCTGATGAAGGGAGGCAGGGCTGCATTCTGTATACTCATGGGTGCTTTGAAACAGCTCTTTAAAAAAAATATTTGCCTGGAAAACATGATCTCTTGTAATAGATTTCACTGCTGAATGATGTGAATTGTTTTTTTTCTTTTGTGGAAGGTCCTTTATTTTTTTTTCCCATCTTAGTTTTACTGAGATTGGAATCTGTCACGTCCTTACTGACTTAACCAACCATTAAAAATCCTCTTTAACTGAAGAAAAAAAAGTCAATACTTGCTCTCAGATACACGTTTATAAGAACTAAAATCTATTACCCTTGCTTATTTATTTTGCTGTCATTTTTCTGCCTTATTCTGACTCATGTTGCTGCCACAAGCTTCCAAACCCCCCTTCTGCTGTTGGAGTGCAGTGTGGGGCATGAAACCAAGCTGGGCAGGTAGCTCACTCTGCAATGGGAGCCCTGTTTACAGCTCACTGCCTCTTTGATGACCAAACCACTATTGATTGGGCCATGCTGGTGGATGGAGAGCCCATCCTGCTGCCTCCAAAATTCTGTGTCCAGGCAAAAGAGCTTTTGGCAAGGTACCACCCAAGCATACACTCTGTTGACTCTGAAGCAGGCTGTGCAAAGGAAACACTTCTTATGCCCTCTCTTTGTGCAAGCACTGTGAAGTGGGTAGTTATTACTCAAGTATTAGTAGATTACCTTGTAAGCAACCTCAATCATAATATATTAAAAAAGAAATAAGCAAAAATAGTGCTTTTTAAATGAAGTGTTGCAAGTGGGTAGATGCAGGTTGGACTTACAGATTTACGGCAGGAATTTCCAAGGGCTCCTAAAGGAGTTGGGGCACAATCCATAGAAGCGAGAAAGTGAGTCAGAGCAGTTCCACACCCCATCTGCAATAAGACCAGCCTCACTCAATGGTTTTACAAGCAGTCACTGCAGGACCTCCATCACCATGATCATTACTGAATGCAAAAGGTTGGTCTAGTGTCCTAGAAAAGAGTGAATAAAATGTGTGGATACAAACTCTCACCACAACTCTTTCTTCACACTGTAGTGCAATTGCAAATAAATAAAAGTCAAGTCAGAAGAGGAAATTTGTCTAAAGGACATTACTCAATCAAGTCTTTAAGACAAATTAAACATTTAACATAGCTGTTTTACTTATAATGATTACATAGGCCTCCATAACTCCTATTATTGATTAATTTTTATACCTTTAGTGTTTTCCTGACTTTATTACCCAAACAGATCAAAGTCAGGTATCTAACTTCTTTACAAAACTCACACCTCTTCAGGGTAGGGGCTGAATGTATTATCTTTTACTAAATAAAAAAAAGGAAAAAATGTTACTGGAGATCAATCTCTTTCTTTCCTTCCAGATTTCCTATAACTTCCTGTACAGTCAGACCTCCTCTTTTTGTATTGGTAGCTTTCCATATTCATGACTGATAGATATAATCAGTGTTCTAGAGAAAGGTGTTTACCTTAATGATGGACTAGGCAAGTTCTATGCAGAGGCTATTCACTTAAAGAAAAGCTTTCTTGTCAACAGAAGTGTTTTCTTATTTCTTGTTCATTAGAAATGTAGAGAGTAAATTATTCTGGTTTTCCCAGTGTAATTTAACACACTCAAGAACTTTATGATGGCGCTCTCAGTCTTTTCATCTCTAGATTAAGCAGTCCCAGTTCCTGAATAATTTGTTTTCACTGCAAAGGAATATGCAATAACTATTCTATAATGATACCCACAGAATGTTATTCTGGAAGTATGTTTTAAAATGTGTATGACAGACTATATGAATAAGGAAGTAACTATTAAATGGAACAGGAGAGAAACTAAAAATTATACTGTAGGGCAGGAAATAATGTATGTACTGACACTGTTTAGAAGTAGCATTGAAAAACCAAAAGAGGGAGAGTGGTTCTGGAATACCACTCTGTGCTTTCAGGAATCTTATCCCATCCAGCCATGAAGGACGGGGTTTGTGTGACGTTCAGGAAGGTCATGGATAATTCCAAACATGTCACAGTTGTTAAGGAGTGACCCATAGGTTGATAGGATGTCAATAAGGAACATCTAGGCACCTTGTTAAGAAAGTAAAGATATAATTGAAGAAATTTTAAAGATAGAGCAAATCAACATTAAAGAAATGGAACTAGGGAAAATCCTGCCCCCTAGGAGAGCAGAGATTAACATGTTCATGCTGAACATGAGCCAGTAGTGGTCTATAACAGACACGGTGTGACCAGCAGGAGCAGGGAGGTGATGGTGCCCCTGTACTCGGCACTGGTGAGACTGCACCTTGAGTGCTGCGTCCAGTTCTGGGCACCACAGGATAAGAAGGACATTGAGGTGCTGGAGCGAGTCCAGAGAAGGGCAACGAGGCTGGGGAGAGGTCTGGAATACAAACCTTATGGAGACCGGCTGAGGGAACTGGGGTTATTTAGCCTGGAGAAGAGGAGACTGAGAGGAGACCTTGTTGCCCTCTACAACTACCTAAAAGGAGGTTGTAGTGAGGCTGGTGTTGGTCTCTTCTCCTGAATTGCTAATGACAGGACGAGAGGAAATGGCCTCAAGTTCCATCAGGGGAAGTTTAGGTTGGAGATTAGGAAGAAGTTCTTTCCTGAGAGGGTGGTTGGGCACTGGACTGGGCTGCCCAGGGAGGTGGTGGAGTCCCCGTCCCTGGGGGTGTTCAAAAAAGGGGTTGATGAGGCACTTGAGGCCATGGTCTGATGGTTAGGAATATGATGGGATAAAGGTTGGACTCGATGACCCTGGAGGTCCCTTCCAACCATAATGATTCTATGATTCTAACAATAACTCTGACCAAAAAAAAGTAAAACTGTGAAATATCTGTGGGCTAATGACAAGAACTGGCATGGAGTTTGGAGAAAGGAACCCAGACTGTAGGAGGGAAAATCCTGGGGGAGGAAAGACTGATTGGGGCACCTCCCTGGAAGGCTGCCTGCGAGTTCTCCGTAATCAATACCAGCTTTGTTTTCAGAACCTTGCAGTGCTCTGCTTTTTCTGCTCAGAAGATTTTATCTGCCTTCTGTGTCAGGTTTTGGACTCTTTCAGATGTATAGACAGGAAGGTGTTAGTACTGTCTTGTATGAGAGTGTACTGATCAATAACAGTGGGAAGTAATGATGATTCACTAGTTTTGTCTTAACCCAACAAAGAAGGAAAATGGGCTGAGGTGAACAGTATGTGGGGCCAAAATGAAGCCAGTAGATAGTCAGCAAGAAGTGATGATGAAAGTCACACTCAGTGTAGTCCCCATAAAAAAAAAAGAAAAGAGGGGAACAAAAGTTTCATAGTAATTTTGATCATTTTTCTGTAAACTCCAGTTTCTTTTCAGCAAATTGAAAGTTTATTGTAAGAAAACAAGAAACTACAATTACTTTTGAACATTATTAAGGAAGATTTAACTTTCCTAGGGAACAGATAATCCAAGCATCAAAATATAGCAGCATGATGTTTCTTTTTATTTTTAATTTTTCATGTCGTGTTTTTGTTGGACACATCAGAGAAAGCAGCAGGCAGGCTGTTTTGGCTTTAATGTTTGAGAAAAAAATTGAAGAAATATATAAATCAACTTCAAGCCCATGTAAGATCAGCATAAAAGGTGCTGTTTTGGAGGAGCCAGTAACATTAGATAATCAAGTGTAGAAACTCCCCATTTCTGTTTAACTGCTTTTCTTTGCTAGGTCTCTTGAGGCTGCCAGCAGCAATTGCTTTGTAAACCAGAAAACAAAATGGTAATCAAAAATTCTCTTAAAAATGCAGGTGTCAGAATAAAGCCAGGTGTACACACCCCAGGAAAAGAAGTTAGGCAAAGCTAATGGATTATGTTAAAAAGAAAGAGCAAGTAGGTGAGATTAATCAAAGTGAAAAAGTGCTGAAGGAGCTACATGGAATGTTTAAGGAATAAAGAATGTGCATTATTAGCAAAAAAAATAAACCAGACTGGAGCAGAAAACTAAAAGCTTTAAAATGTAAAAAAATGGAGACAAAGCTGTCCTGGGACTGATACAACAGCTGAGATCCCTCCTTTCCAGCAGGAAGCTATTGCAGACACTGCACTTTCAGGGGTTACCTGGTGTGCTGAGGGAGAGGCACGAGCCCTATGGACCCAGCTGCTGGTGAGAATGTGGTCTCATCTATCCTCAGTCCCATAAATACAGAATTGCTTGTGTGTGATGTTGGGCGGGAGGCAGAAGAAGGAAAAGAAGAAACCTTTTGATAATCTGCAAAGTAAAATTAAAAAACTACCCAAACAAGCAAAAACCAAACACGCTCCCCAACCCCAGACTATCTCTATTTCTGCCATTCAGAAATCAATGTGAATCATTAAACCTGCAGATATTTACACCAGATGAAAATAAAAGCATAAACATCATCAGAAGGAGAAGTATTTTCCATCAGTTTTTCTTTTGCTTGGAGTTATCTTTGAAGCTGGATCTTTTCCTGTGAGGTCTCAAAGTCTTGTTTTTCCTCATTTTCAGCCTTTGAAAACAAGAAATATCATCTGACTTACTGAGACACTGGGATTTTAGTACTTATGGCCTTACAGCGTTCCCACTGCAGCTCTCTTAGTGAAATAACCTGTGGAATATAGGGGGGAGAAAATGGAAGAATCTGTTCAGGGGGAAGATTTCCATGATGGTACTGCTAATGCACATTTGTGTGTGAATACATGACAGCCAGGTTTTCTTTTTAAAAGGTTCATCTTTCCAGTAGTCTAAGGAGGAAAGAGAAGCTTACAAATATAGTCAAGTATAGAAACAGATATGGTGATGTTGTACCTCTCTAATACAGGTTAAGTGTTTCAAATTATTAAGAAGGTGAGCAAATTGTCTTGATCTTCAAATAAGCTAATTATTTATTTTCTTTTTAAGAGTTAATACTGAATTTAGGTTCCTAACTTAATTTTCTATGACCTACACAAGACTTTAGAAATCTGTTGCACTGAAGAAAGATGAATACCTCTTGCCTTCCACACTGCATTAGAGCACTTCTGTGGATGTGGCCCGTCTCCCTAAGGATGAGTCCCAAGGTGAAAAAAAGCTTACATTTTCTACCCAAAAATTTAAACTTACATTCTAACTCGATTCTTCTTATTCTTTGGGTTCACCTGTGTGTCTGCTTGAGGGGCAAGAGGCTGAAGGATCAATGTTTCAGAGTTACAACTGTTGATTCCACCGTTCATTCACACAACAGGATCATTTTGCTTTCCTTCCTTCACATGTCTTGTTTGATCCAGACGTATTCTGTTACAAAGACCTAATTGTTCTTGAGAATATCTCCTAACAAGATTCATATTTCACTACATGAAAGGATAACCCATCCATTTAGCTATGATGTTGGCTAAGTCCCCAAGTAGTAAATTCCCTTGACACACTCTCAAAGTCTGAATGCTAAGTAACATCCATTTTCAGAGTGGTTTTGATTCTGTTAATTAGTGTGTAAAGCAATTACATACTCATGTAAAGTCAGCATGCTTTGAGGAAACAACTAAAAAACTAAACAGATTAAAAAAAATAGGTACAAAGCATAAGAATGTTAATTTTCCAGTTTTAAAACTAACCTTCTAAACACGAACATTCTGTTACATCATACTGATATTAAAGTAAAATACATGTGTTAAACAGATCATCTTTGTTTCTTTGGAAAGTTTACATGAACTGTATTAAATGACCATTTCTACAAATGAAAAGTTACTTTGTTATATCGATTAGTAGACTCTAATCTTTGTTCATGCCACACTCACTACTCTAGCTCTGTCAATTGCACCCTAATTACACCTGATTTTTGTGACACTGTGCCCTACTGTGTAGATGCTGAGCCCTGTTTTGAATGAGTCAGTAGCAGATAAATCCTGATCAACTTGGAACTTTTCTCTTATGGATTGAGGTGTAATCCTGACCCTGTAGCATGACAATACTTTCCTCTCTGACCCCTGGATGGGATCAGAATACATGGGAGCATTTGCAGCATAAGGCTGCAGTCATCTTAGTTCCTTTAAGCCTCAACTGCATCTGCTGCTTGCAAATCATTGTGTGACTGCTGTTTTAACTGTAATATATACATATAATAATAATAATGAGTAAAAAATATGAAGATTTGATCTGTGGTATATTCATGTGAGCAGTTTCATGCCTTTGAATTATTCAGATGAATAAAGAAACAGAATATAAAATTTGTGGGGTTGAGGTCTGCACTGCACATTCTCAGGGGTGATGCCTATTTGTTTAAATTCTGATTTCATTAGAATTGAAGATGAAGAATCATTCTACAGGCAATATGAAGCCATTTCTTTAGGTTTAATGTTTATAAAAGCTTATTCATGAAAATGTATCATTGGTAGCTAAGGCATAATTAGAACAAAGTGCTTCTGCTTTGCAGACATGGTAGAATTTGCTTTAGCAAGCTGGTATGCAAGAGGCATTTTGTGTTTCAGTACGTTAAATTCATTTTTTCATTTAGGGAAATTAGCAGATAATTATGTTTAGTGCATTGCAGATGTATAAGATCAACTTGCTGCAGAAGAAATCAGTCTGTATTGCATGCAGCTTTGGCTATTTGAGCTGGGCAATTAGCTGTTATCACTGCACTGGGTCAGGAGGGAACAGAGCGAATTGGCATTGTTAAATTCAGCTTATAACAGATACACCAAAGCTGAGGCAAACACGTGGTATGGCTAATACGTTAACATGCACAGAAACAGACTTTCCTGTACTTGTTTTTCCTCTGCCTCAAGCTTGTACAGGGTGGTTTGGTTCCAATCTGGAAGCCACCTGGCACCAAACATGAAGTTTACATCTGTCAGTATAAACCTAACCTCAGCCAGTCCTTGTCCCCCTCCCACCAGAATCTGGCTTCCTGCAGGTGAATCATTAGCATCTTCTGCATATTCATCTTATTTGGGAATTTGCATGTTGGAGATCTGCAGATTCACTAGTGACTCGACTGTTAGTCACTGTGGACTTGGGGAGTCCTTGGCTATAACCCTCAGCCAGGTGTCTCTCCTCTCTTGAGAAGGTCACTGTTTAATGTATAAGCTTGAATGAGTCAAGTTTTCTACCTCTTTCTATGAATCCCGTGGCAAATGTTGAAGGCATTGTTCTAGGAGATGAATAACCTTAGGAATCAAAACTGAAGTTTTTCTCATAACTCTTAATGAAGACTCAGTGAAACATTTACCAGGCTTCCTTGCCAATAGTCCTAGTCCTGGCAACACGCTCTGAAGGTGAGGTAGAAGACACAGCAGCTATACATGTTATCTGAAAAGAAATAAACATATGTGAAAAATACATATTTGTAAATTGAAAGTGAGTTGTGCTGATCTGTGGGTAGTTCAGAGCCCTTTGTATATTTACTTCCTAACCAAGAAGACAACGTAGGTGGGGTGTGAGTACTGTTCAGCTTGAGCTTGTTCAGTACGCACATCATAGACTTCCTTGGGCTTCTCATTCTGGCCAACTTTCATGGAAGCCAGAACATGAAGGCTCAGGTGTTTTGAGCTAGAGTAGGTATTCTTTGGTGTAAGTTCTATCATTTTTTACTTAGTTATTTGTATTACTGAGATATTTACACCTAACTACAACCTGGGGGTTCATTGTTTTTCTTTTTTTCTTTCACCTTAATGCTCATCATGAAATAAGCATGAAGCTAATTTTTGGGAAAGCTAAATATGGGGGATTAATGTTGATATTATGGACTGTTTCAAGGTAGAAATTAATTTCTTGATCCTCATATAAGATAGGAAAAGACAGTTTTATGAAAAACTCCACACTCTGATACAGCCTACATGGACATGAAGATTGGGACTGTAGTTCCTTAATGCCAAATCAGTGCAAATAATTTACGATTAGAATTTTAATTATTTACAGAAAATTATTTAATGTGCCATTGAATCAAATTATTTTCCTAGTCATGGCACTGTCATAGTATTTTGATTTTAATAATAAAAGCAATGACTTTTGCTTTGTGAAAAACTGCCTTGAAAATTAAATTTTCCCCAAATACAGTTTGATTTTCTTAGGAAAAGGTTATTTTAAAATAAAACCATTGATAAATGGATCTGACAATACAACAGACTGTCCAATTTTTTTCTCACTACTGTGTTATAAAGATACATCTTTGATTGCAAAATATTTAAATGAAATATTTGACTTCTTAAAGGTCAGCAAGTTATATATAGCTAAGACTGCAAAAATATTCAGAGCACAAAAGAGTTGGACTAAGAAACAGTTTCAGCTTATTGATGCAAAAAGTGTAGTCACAGGGGCTGGATCTGTAAGCAGGTAAAATATGCACATGAATTAGGTTGAGAAAGTGAATTTGAACACGAATTAATTTGCAATTGTTTCATATAGTACCATTAGAATTTTTTTCCACCAATAAAAATGAATGGTATTTGAAACTGCTTTGATAAATGTTGTGTTGAACATAACAAAATAGTTCAAATTTGAGGAATCTCTGATTTTCTACAGTATTACATTTGGTATATAAGGGTGTACACAGATGCATGTGAATAGGTGATAATCTATGAGGAAAAAAGGAGCCAATTAATTAAAAGTTGATCTATACCCTGCTTTCAGTTAATCTGAAGATATAATTCTTTCTGTTAAAAAAAAAAAACCAAGGACAAGGAGTACCCAATTAGCTCTCAATATGTTCTCTAATTTAGGCTGCAATCTTTCTTTGCAGATTTATTTCTTGTATTATGAAATATTCTTCCGATGTATAACTGTGTGCATATGTATATAAAAGCTTAATATATGGAATTAGACTATCACTTCTATCTAAGAGGAAAACTAGGTATCTATGTTGTAGATATAGTTACAGGAGGTGAAATAATACTATTAATCTGCAAGAATGTAACCTGGAGTCTGAAATATGATGGCTAGAAAATATAATTCTGGTGTCAGAACAGGCAACATCAAGTTGGTCATTAACACCTCTGACAATGGAATTTATCATCAATATTGGCATTTTTTCACTGGAACACTTTTGTGTGCTTGTTTGACTGTTTATTGGTGTAATTTCATGTTCTTCTGTGACTGGTCTACAACATGTGAAAGTTTGGAACAATTTGTGCAGACTTTAGTCATCAGCAGATAAACTTGCTCGTATGGTCGTTTTCTCAAAGGATTTTCTGTGACTGAGGTTTACAAAACTATTAGTTTCATTCATTCCGTTTGATCCTGTAAGTCAGGATGGGCTGTTCTGGTCCTCGTGTAGAGCTGCTACAACGTGCAATGCCCCTACTTCTTTCTCTTCTTTGTGTCTCCATGTCGCCTTGGATAAGGTGACTTTTGCAGGTGTTACCTGGTGATATCCAGCTATTGTGGCTTCTCACAAAGCTGCCCTAAACCCTTGTGAGAGATTTCTGTTATGTGAGACCAGCAGGTTCCTCCTAGCACAGACCACATCAAAATGTAGGAGTTGTGGCTTTCTCCATCTGAGTGTGCTTGTCCAGGCAAGGTGACTGCCGAGTAAATAAGGTTGTGTTGGTTTGTGTTCTTGATAATTCTGGGAAAAGCCAAGAACTTCCAGTTTTTCCGTAGCCAAAGGTAACAATTTTAGATCCCAGTGCAATATTGCACATGAATGATTTTATGTTCAACATTATAATGATACAAGTCATAGTATCACCAAATATTGTGATAGACAGATGTAGATGATTATTTAAAATGTTTTTTGTAATTAAATTGCCCAATTCCATTAGCGTGTAAATGTCTACTACTCAGCATAACTAATAGGAATTTTATGAGGAGTCAATTAGGATGTGAAAGCATATTCTCTAGCTCTTGTGATCTGGAAAGATAAGAATTCAGAGACAGAAATAAAGGTTTCGTATCTCTCAGAACTCAAATGCTATAAAACTCTTTCAGGGAGTAGATATGAACCTTAAGTTTTAATAGAAAAAACTGTTTGGAAAAAACCCCAAGAACTTAGATCAATGAAACTACACGTTAACTAACATGAAATGGCTTGGATAGCATGACTTGAAGAAATTAAATACATAGGTAGAATATTGGCAAGCTTGTGGCAATAGCTGAGAATAAGCAAAGGGTTCATGGAAAGCTTCTTAGTGCTTGGAATAGAGTAATGGATGCCTTGGATTAGACTGATTTGGTACTTAGGGTAGAAATGCAGTCTGCTAAATACACTTAGAAAATAGAGTGTAGTTTTGTGGAATTACATAATTGCAATTTTATTGCTAATCAGATTTTTTGAAGAGCAGGACCGAAACATAAGAAGATTTATAACCATGAATTAGGAACTAGGATCCCATAGCAGTAGGGGCTTTGTTTGTAAATTGATGGCAGGGAAAAGTCGACCATCTAAAGTCCCCATTCTGGAAAGAAAACAATTCAGACTCATATGGAGTTCACTCCATTTTTCAGTCCAAGTGAATTCTGTGGAATGCTACCGAGGTGTTAAATTTAAGCACAAACTGACAGAATCATGATCTTGAGCAGCCCATCTGTGCTCAGATTTTAGGCCTCTGAAATGGCAAAAGAGATTCTGAAACTCCTTTAATTTCACTTCCACAGGGACTGGATTGTCTCAACATCAGGAAATATTGCACAGACAAGATCCTCATGTCATAACTTATCTTGCCTGTTTTATTTGTTGTAGGAGCTATTTCCTCTCAGATAAGACGTGGTGCTGTGAGAGCTTTTCTCTCTTTGCTTGATTTTGTAGATATGCATAATGTTGGTTTGCCAAGTTTTGACTTGCTGCCAAGATGTAGAATGCACAAAAATAATGGAGAAATACAAGAGGTTTCATTGAAATTATTAACCTACCAGTGTCACAAGTTAAGCCTTAAAATACATGGCATTGAATAGGGTAGGTAGGGCATTAAATTTAAAAGAAAATCTTGGAAGACATGAATGTGTGTGTAAGCTGCTGTGCTGCAGTTTGTAATGTTCATTATCACTTTGCCGTTCTGCTAAGTCCCTTTAGACTTTTTTTTCTTCTTTTTAAGGCTTTGTTAAATACAATTAAAGAATTATTAAATGATTTATCTACAAGGTTTTGTTTGATCAGCTGTAATTGGTGGCACATACTAGTAAGGAGATGAGCATGCCTATTGATAGTGACAGACCTTGAGTGTTTAGTATGCAGTGTGTGCCCAGGCTCGCTCCTCTTGCAGAATTGTTCACTCTTTATTCTTTATAAAGTGAAAAAAAAAAATGCTCCAGTTTAATTTTCTTTGATTTAGGCTCCTAGAGGATCAGATGTCAAGTGCATTATTTGTGTTAAATGAGTATTACCATTACATGTTTGCTCAAAAGTTTTTTCTAAATGGTGACTCTGGGCTTTCCATTGGGATAAGAGGAAAAGTCACAAAACCACAGAATGGCTGAGGTTGAAAGGCACCTCTGCAGGTCACGTAGACTGAGCAGGATTGGTGAAAGCAGGTTGCTCAGGACCATGTCTGGTCAGGGTTTGTATTACTCCACGAATGGAGATCACAACCTCTGGGAACCCTGTGCCAGTGTTCACCACTGTCACAGTGAAAGCCTATCTTCTTATGTTTAAGTGGATTTCTCCATGTTTCAAATTGTGCCCGTTGCCTTGTGTTATCTCACTGGGCACCAGTGAGAAGGGTCTGGCTTTGTCTCCTTTATTCCCTTTCATGGATAAAACCCACCCTGAGTCACTTCTTCTCTCAGGCTCCCCTCACGTCTCGGGTGCTCCGATTCTTTCATTGTGTTCGTGGCCCTTGGCTGAACTTGCTCCAGTCTGTTCATGTGTCTCTTTCACTGGAGAGCCCAGAACTAGACCCAGCACTTCAGATGTCTCATTGGCTTCGAATGGAGGACAATATAGAGAACTAGCATGCTGTCAATAAAAGGTGAGAATGAGAGGAAGCCACGTATCAAATACAATTGCATTTCAGAAGCTTCTTGTACTTTGAGCATATCATGCTGCCTTAATGAGCTCAGTGCTAGTAGTGTGGTGGCTGGATGCTGACAGGACATCCCTTTGGTACCAGCTAATATGCATCAGAATGTGTTTGATTGGGAAAAAGATGCATGAGGGCTTCAGAGGGGTGAGAGACTAAGACAGACTGTGAATGCCTTGGTGCAATAGACTGACAACAAAGAAGGAAAGATGGAGCAATTCAGAGCCTTGCTGTCCACCCCTTCAACCCCCATTCATTTCCTCCTCAAGGCTGTACAGGGTAAACAAAAAAATTACTGTTGATTGAGAGCAAGAGTACATCATAAATACCCAGCAGTGGTGCAGAAGCAAGTTGAAGCATTAGGTCTTGGAAAGGAGTTTGAGCCATACCGACTCCTAGAGCTATTTCTGGGTTGATAGAGTTTATATTCTATTAAATTTACATTGAACTTCTTTATTGAGACTTTTTCTATGCTTACTGGCAGGCATAAAAAAAAATGGGCTGTACAGTAGAAGATCTTGCTTAGGTGTTGTTAAATTGGGGGGTAATAACCAAAACAAACCTTTGGAAAAATATAGAGCATTTGTGTGGAATATTTCATGTGGCGATGAAGAGATACAGACCCCAGCAATAGAAGGGTTAAGCTATTGCAGGAGGTGATCTAGGATGGGCTGGATTGAGGATGGAGAGGATGCACCATCCTGTACAGAGCTGTCCCTGGCAGAACTCTGTTTTAGCTGTAAATAGTGGATAATAATTATTGCTCATCTAGCTCAATGCATTGTTCTTGTGTTTAGAGCATGTTTACAAGGCACCGTGGAGATGAAAGCTACTGTAAAATGCTGAGTTTTGTGATTAATTGTCATGATTAATTGGAGAGCTCAGAGGTGTTCATGGCACTCATCCTTTTTTTAGGAAGGTAGGAGGTAGGGGCTGGAAGAATGATTGCTGCTGTTACAATGGAGATGAACCATTGCAGAGAAGCAATTGCTGTGTGTGGAGTGCTGTGAAAAGGCAAGTGTAAATTACTATTCCATCACATGATTGTCTTTATTTTAGTTTATTTATCAAGCAAGAGACACTGTAGAATTTATGGAGCAGATACTTCACTTTAACAGGTTTAATTACCATGATTTCACTTGTGTTAGGCTGAGTTACAACAACTAAAATCCATGTTGTTATTCACAGAAAATTGCTATCTGTCTCTCTGGTATCATGCAAGGTGCAATACTTGTTTACAGAAAAGGAAAAAAAATACATTTTTTCATCTCACTTATACATTTTGATGAGGAGGGAACATTCAGTATTACAAGTCTATATCCTGGTGCTAGGGTTAATTTGGCAATAGCCTAAGAGCAGTTACAATGGTGAGATCAATGCATGGTATTTGGTGTTGTATATTACGTTTCCAAATACACAGATGTTGTACACAGATGAATACACTTAGAGTATTTTCTAAAGTGAAGCTATGTAAGAGCAGATATGGAAACTACTGTATGTAATAAATATTGAGATAAATTAATGACAAAACATTTGAATGATGTTTGAGCTACAGGTTATTAATCAATGTAAAGGCACATTGTGGTTCTAAGTTAATAAGAGTTCATTTTAAATGTTAAAGCTGAATTTTCCTTTTTTTATTGAACTATAAAAAGTTTCAGAGTTCAGTAGGTGAAAAAAGGTGATCCTCAGTTGGGTATGTAGAAAGGACATGTCAACCTATGTCAAAAAAAACCAGTTTCTGCCTTGTTTTTAATTAGGTTGGCTCTGAGCCTACATGTGCATAGCTGAAACAAAGTCTGTAACAGTGACGTTGCTCTTTATTTTTCCCCTGCAAAATCAGCATTCAGTTTATCACAGCTAGATAAAGATTAAGACCATTTTGCCACTCCAGAATGCCTAAATAATTTAAGATCTAAGTTGTGCTGTTAAACACTTTATTTAAAAAATGTAATTAGATTGGATTATTGTTCTGTCTCTATCTTGAAGTTGGGAGAGGATGAGGTGACCGAATGAAGATTTGAGGCTCTGATTGTTTAATGTTTTACAAGCTGAGTATATCCAGAAGGAAAATCAAACCAAAATAAAAGTGTGGGGTAGTGAACTTCACTTCTAAAGTTAACTTTCTATTTGAAGTTACAAAGTGAAATTACTGAAAATTTACTCAAGAAAACCTTTATTTAAGCATGTGAAAAAAAATATTTAGAGGTGTTTTGCTGAAGTAGTGTCCATTCCCAAGTTAGGTCCTATGTCAGTGAAATATTGTTAAGTTCTAGCAGAGAATATAAATAAGTTGTTTGCATATATTTATCATTGCTTTAAAAATTTAACGAATGCTGCTACCACAGATTTCATGGTTTGTTATAATTTTTATAATCATCTTCCCCTTCCCCACTGGGAAAGCAAATTTATTGAACTGAGAAATCTCTGGGAGTAACACTGATAAATCATATTTTTTTTAAAAAAATGGAAATATTCCCTTTTCATTTTTCTATTTCCAGTGTTTCTTTTGTTTTGACATTTCTTTTGTTTTCATAAATTATAGAATAAGTAGAAACAGTCACAAAACACTTACACCAAACCCAAAACCTATTTATTAAGCTTTGGGTTTAATAGTACATTTCAAACAAAACAAATTTTGTCGTTTAGCTTCAATTCTGACTGTGAAGACAAATGGCAGCTGTCAAACTGCAACCATGAATTAGAAAGTTCTGAAATTTCACGTTTCAGCAGGAATAGTAACAACATTTGAATAGTCCTTGCAATGTCTTCTGGCAGTGTTACTTCTGGCATGGAGGAAGTAGAGGATGAAATAAAGCAAACCTGTTTGAATCTGATTTTATACTGATGATAAAATCCCAAGTGTCACAGTACCATTATGTTTTGTTGGATGGGGAATCTATAGGGATAGAGAGCTATGCAGGAGGTTATAAGTTTGGGTTTCTTCTCTCAGCTCATCCTTTGTTGCTGAAAGCTGGGTCTTCTGGGACACTTGCTTTCAAGATGGATATTGCAGTGGAAGGTAGTGCCGGGAGCCTGCTCTTTCTCCACCCTATCTTCAACATTTCTTGTGCATCTTGGCTTCTTACCCCTGCCCTTCTCCTCCATCTCTGCAGATCCCCTGATCTTTCACCAGATGGGCAGCTGCATGTCCTATCCTGGTACTTGTCTGAGACAGGGAGGGTGGTTGCTGGATAGAGAAGTGTGGTTTGCCTCTATCTCCTCCTCCTCTCAGCCCCTGGAATGGAGATGTTGAGTGAACTCTGCACCAAGTGAGGGTAGAGACTGAGGGAAGTGGGACATGGATGCAGAGGGGAAGGATGGCTGGACAAAACCATGCAGGACAGCACAGAGAAGGGGGTGAAAGCATTTTTGTAATGTTATGCTATTACTGATATCTGAGATCTCTAGTAATTTTCCATTAAAGAAATTTTGGAGCCTCTGAAAACATTGGGATAACTTATTTTTTGGATGAATGCTTGCACAGGATATGCAAGCCCATGTCCATGGTGTCCCTGCCCATGGCAGGTGGATTGGAACTAGATGATCTTTAAGGTCCCTTCCAACCCAAATCATTCTATGATTCATTCTGTGACAAATTTTCTTCCTGACAAATTTTACCTATCATGAGATATTCTACATCTGAAACTGCAATAACAGTATTCATAATCAATCTTGATGAAGCTGGGTGAATAGGATCAATCAGCCCTATCTTTGGCCAACCACGTTGGAACACGTGGTGCGATTCTGCTTTGGGACATTTCAATAGGCATCTGGGAGATGATGATCTATATTCACACGTTCTCAAATTTATATTTCCATAACAGATGTGGGGTAAAACAAACACACACTCCGTCCTTGGAGATATTCAAAGACAGCTGTGCATGATTTGGGGCAAGTACTTCTAGGTGGCCTTTTTTGAGCATTGGGGTTGGACAAAGATGTCTGCAGGTCTCTTCCAACCCCCGCCATTCTGTGATTCTGTGAAGATAGCCTGTTGGGGTTAGGTAAGGTATAGATGCAAAGAGCTGAATTTAGCATAACCAGAACCTGCTTTAACATAAACAAAATCTGTTTCAACACTTTCTCGTTACTTGTCATTCTTGTACAAATGCAAATAAAAGTCAGGAAATGTGAATGATTACTGTAATGTTATATCCTAATCATGTGGACTCAGTAACTTTAGTTAGTTATAGAAATAGATTGGAAATAGATTGGAAATAGAAACTGATTGGAAAAAATGTAACTGCCATGGGGCTTTCAAACAGAAGGATGACCATTAAACTTAATTTCAACTGAACCTGGTTTTGACACTGGAGAATTTTATAACTACAATTTTTCAGATTCTGTTAGTTGTAAATAGGAATGCAGATCCTTAAAGGTTTTTAGAAATAGAATGTGCCTTTTCTTCAGCTGAGAGAGCATTGAGCATGACTGAGTTATGTTTGCTTGTTTCCTAATACCAATTCCCTATAGCAATCTCTAATTCCTAGATTTTTATTCATTTTTAGGTGTGGTTTGAATTACTGCATGTAGAACTGATTATGATGTTATATATATTTTCTAGGTTAGTTCTTCAAGATATCTTCTGTGATGAAATGTACATATACAGCTTGAAAGAAACCTTGGCAGCTGGTCCTCATTAGCAGCTTCTTGCTGTCTCTGCAGGGCTGACCTAGGGATGGCTGCGTGGCAGGGACACAGTAAAATCCCTTAGCTTGCAATTATATTCACCAGTGTCTGGGTGGAATATTTTGTAGAGGCACTTCCGGTCTGAAAGATTTTGACATTTGCTTACAAGTCTTCCTGCTTCCTGCACACATGAAGAATTCACAATCCTTTCTACCTCTAGAGTTGTGCTTTTAAAAGGAATCTAAAGCAAATTGGGTACTTAGTGAAAACTTGTCCTGCAATAGATTGTGTTGCTTTTGTGATCCATGATTGATATTTCTAGATGCTATTATAGCCATCTACCATAATATAAAAACCCCCCTGACACTTATGCAAGGTTCTCTAATTCAACAGGGGTTTTTCTGCCACGTGACAGTGTTCACAAAACTATTGCAGTGGTTGGAATTCTGAGAGTAGAGATGCCAGCGTGGGAAAAGGGGGAAAGAAATTTATTTTTTTTTAACTGCAACACTTTCAAGTTAATTCATGTAAGCCTTCAATCCACTTTCTGTGTACCTTGGCTGTGCATAATCCTATCTGTATAAGTAGTTGATTAAAAAAAATCAATGGTGTCTTACACTGTGTCTTAAGAAGGAGGAAGTCGTCTAGGGTATTTTATTCTACATGGCTATAAGTCTCGGAGAAATCTGACCTTCAAAGATTCAACAGTGAGCACACTCCTGTGTGCAAGCAAAATATTATTGTAACATATACATTAATACATTTCCTTGACCTATGTAAAAAGCACTGGAAAATATATTTTATTAGGGAAGGAGACGGTGATTTCGGTTCCCCTTGGCTACTACCCCACATTTATCAGCTGTGTGCCAAAGACTAATAATTAAGAGAACAGATAAAGAAGATTGATTTGTCAGGTTTTTGTAAGTTGCATTCAAGTTGGAGGTTTAACAGTTGCTAATTAAACTTTAATTTTTTTTTCTTTTGAGTAATAACTGTGGGCAGGTTTGGAAACTTCACTGCTTTTCATTACTGCAGAAGGACCAGGAGCTTTGCCTCCAAGGGGTGATTACCCAGTCCATTAGAAAATGCTACAATTTTGCCTAAAAGCAAAACAAAAATGAATGAAAATGTACATAATTTGCTTTCAGCAAATGGTCATCTGCACATCTGGACAAGTAAGTTTCAACATTTGCAGAGAGGCATTTGCAAACCTTTGAAAGCTCTCCTGACACCCATCTGAGAAGAACGAGATGTTGGAATGCAGAGCTTTGGAGAGGACGGTATGTCTGTAAAATACAGCAATTTTTGATAGTGGTCTGCTGTAGACAAATAAAAGTTGATGTTTGCAGTCACTCCCGAATAAGTACCACCCGTTATTTAGAAGTACTCTTTTGTTCCTTGCAGATGTGCTGTACAGGTGGGCCAGGCATTTTGGCAGTGTGCTGTAATGTGTTGCTGTGCATCTAAAACCTGCCACCTAATTTGGAAAGGCTGTCAAGCTTAGCATTGCAAGCTGGGTATCAGAGACTTGGCTTGTGTGATTGATCAAGAAACCCCTACAATGGAAGAAGGCCCAAAGGAGGTGGGCAAGGGCTTCAGTGAAGTTACATTGTATATTTGAATTCAATAATAAACACTTGTGGTATAACTTTAAATATATACATGCATGTATAAAAATGTTTAAAAGACATTGATGTGTTAACATAGCTGAAAACATATCACTTAACAATCCACTGGTAGTTAGCTATTGGCTAGTGCCATATCTGGACCCTGGTAAGATATTCAAGGGTATTAAAAGATTTTGTAAAATGATGTTACCCACTTAGAGACACTTTTTAATGGAACTTAATCCAGAGTTCACCATATGTGGAAAAACTTCACCTGACTTTAAGTGAGCTCTGGATAAATGTTCACACAGAAAGAATTGTTCAGATTTGGTCTTTCCTGGAGGACAAGAAGTGGATTAGACTGGGAAAACTGGGATTACCTATAGCCCTTTCCCCATGCGTCCCTAGGTGTGGAAAAAATGTCAATTATTTTCAGCTTTGCTATCAGGAGCACTTAGTTGGAAGATCTTTCTTGCAGAGCAATATGCTTGACATCTGCAGAGAAGAGTAGGTACTTCCCTTCCAAACATCTGGTCCCAATGATGTTATACATCTGTAAAGCTGCATATTGACCAAACCCTGATGATTTGGTAGAGCAATGTTATAAAACGCTACTCAATCTGTGAAACTGGAATCTGGCAATGGGAAATGACTCATTTATGGTCCTTGGAAAAGTTGCTTGTAAACAAAGACTGGGTTAAACTGATTGAGTTTTTTGAGGAATCAACACCCATATTTTACTGATTTGTATGCTTGTGGCTTTTATTGAGAGACAAGAACACAATAACCTTTCTGATGTTAATGCTGTTTCCAAGTCATCCTTAGAAATTTTGAACTGTGACTGCTACTTTAGGCATTTTCATAGTCATGACTCTATTATTAAAACACAACATGGTACAGAGAATTTGAATTAGGTAATAAGCTTTCCTTAAAATTCAATTCAGTGGCACGATGTACGGGATGGAAATGATTTTCAAGATGTGTTTTTCAGGGAAAAAAGTTGGAACAAACTAGTTGATTCTTACCACACACAAGGAGAAATATATCAGCATACCCTTTGTGTGTTCTGTCTGTCAGATTCAGCAACAAAAAGGTGTTGGTGTTCTGCCCAGGCCATAGTGATATTTGAAAGCAGAAAAGCTAAATGAAACGAGACCCTGAGGAGGGATACTCATCAGCGTCAAGCTGGGTGTACTCTTTCCTTGGGGTTCATGCTCCCACAGCTATTCTGCAGGCTCCATACATCCCAGCCTTTTTCATTAAACGTGCATTCACACAGTGTCAGTCCTCTGACTGAGTGGTTTTCAGATGAGGAGGGATCAGTTTAGAACTGTCTGCTAAACAGTGTGGGTTTTTCACTGGTGACACCTGTGTAAAGAAGTCTGTGCCTAGTAGGAAGACATTTCAGAAAGTGATCTGTGTCCTATTCGTTAGTCATTTGTTCTAGTGGTTAATGAATGTCATCAAAAGCAGACAGGGTATCGATTCCATGTGCCTCCCAGGCATCAACTTGTTTTGAATTTGTCTGTTTCTTAAAAAAATTACTAGTTGAGATTTCAATGTGAATATACTTAAACACCATGGTGAAATTGCTCTCAATTTATCCTGGTATGAGTCACACAATATTCCAACCTGCAGTACAGTCATTACTTTTTATAGCTATCGGTGCAGAATGTGATCAAAAATTTAACAAAATGGAACATATTTGATAGAATCACACATGCTAAAAACAGAAATGTGTGGGATCAGCTCAGTCATGATCCAAAACATAAGCATGTGTTTCAGCTACTGACTAATTTGAGGGCACAATATTGTTTGTAAGTTGGATTTGGCATTTTTACACTTTCATCATATCAGATTGCATTGATTATATAAGAATCATAGAATTTCCATATGTTTTGAGGGAAATGATATTAACAGCTATTATTTCATTCCAAGTGATTTTTGAATAGTAATGCTGCTGTGTGCATGGTGCTGATGTGAAAACAAATAAGCTAATATAGAGACTCATGAACCTGTTGTCATATATCCCCAATGTACTGCTCGTAGAGAACATTAGACTTGAATATAGAACTTTCAGCTGAATTGAAGCATCCATTTTGAACATAACAACTTTGGTGACAGTAATCACATTATATTTTGAATTTGTTACAACTCTTGTCACATAAGAAAGAGGAGTGAAATAGAACATTTATTTTGGTGGAAAAGCCAGAAGGTTATTGGAAATTCTTGAGTCATTTATGTGTGCTACTTTTCATTCCTTTGTAATTTTTTAAAAAATTCTATTCAACAATCGCTGTACCTGTTTTGACTCTCTGTCATTGCAAGCTGATATAAAGCTGATTACAAGAATCAGGCTTTGCTACAAATAAACTAGAGAATAATTTTTAAGAATGATTTTTTTTTTTTATTTACTGAAGCCCTCTCATGGAAGGGAGGTATCTGGAGAGGGAACCTGGAGGCTACGCTGTGTATTTGGCCAGACAGCTCTTTCTACTTCTCTAAATCCTTGTCTTATTAAAGATTCAGGTTAGAGACTTATTATTTTTGACCATATGGCACAGGAAACAACCTGGATGATTAAAGACCTGGAGCCACCTTCATTTCACCAGGAGGTTCTGTTAACTTGTGAAGGCTTTGCCTTTTTGTGCAAAGCTTCTTAGTCCCTAATGAGGTTCTCACTGCTTCTGAAGTCACTGCTTTTTTTTGTTGATGTTAAAGAATATCCTGCCAATTAAGTACTTCCCTAATAATCATGCCATATTATTTTTGCTTTTCTCTGAAAGTTTATTTTGTTGGGTTTTTTTTGGGGGGGGGGTTGGGGTTCTTTGTGGTTTTTGTGGTGTGGGGTTTTTTTTTTTCTGGCTTGGTATTCAGATAATTGGGCTGTTGATAGCTGTCTGTTATAAAAAAAAGTTAATTTAAAAGATACTAGAATTATTCCTGTGTATTAGAAGCAAATAACTTCTGCATTTACATACCAATCTGAGCTTTCATTGACTAGTTGGAGACTTGAGTCATTCGAGGTGTCTGGAACCACACTTTTTCCATCCTCGTAATTTTTGCCTGAGATCTGTTCTAGTTTAACATTATTTTCAATTTTATCCTTCCTTCAGCTGTGCGTGCAGATAAAGTACACATCAGGGGGGAACACTTGAAAATTCTTGTTTGTCATAAGAGATTCTGCAGCTACTGTTAAATTTGGGGGTATCCAGGATTATGATGTGAATCTTTGTCCTAGGAGTCTAGGGTTTATTTCCTCATCCTTTAAAGTCAGTGCAGAGCTCATAATTGGTTACTTCTCCTTTTATTTATGCTTTTAACTATTTTTAAACCTTCTAAATGCTTTGGTGATATACAAACTAAAAAAAAAATAATCTCCATTGCTAGAAAATTTTAGTTTAATGCAATGCAGTGTGCAAGTCATTAGAACCTAAAAGACAAGGGAAGAGAAGATCAGGTGCCAACTCATTATGACTTGAATGGAGCACAGGGGAACAGGGCTGGCTTCAAAGGCAGAATTGAGTAGATCTGGTATATTTGGAAGCAAAACTGAGATGTTTCAAAGATTCAGTTGTGTAACACATTGTGGATGTAAAAGAAGGTAATTTCAACAAAGAGAACAGCTTATTCATGATCAGAGCCTGGGGTAGTAATAGTACTCTCAAATGTGAAAATTTTTTGAAGATCTAGAGTAGTAAGACAATTTAAAATCAATATGAAAGTCATCATAGGTCATTGAAGAGTTAGATCTTCAGGATGGCAGATATGAGGGCAAATAATGCTAAATCTGATGCAAATAAAATTCCTCTCGAAACCAAGAAGTGATTCAGAAAGATCTAAAGCATTTCCATAAGTGGACTGACACAAATATACCAGTTGAAACACTGAACAGAGAAAATACATCAAAACGTATCTCTTTATTTAGACAGGTGGGCAGGATGTGTGATTGATATATGAATATTTTTTTGAGTTTGTAGATAAATACAGATGAAATATCAGCTCATTTTATTTAAACTGAGCAGAAAGTGGCCAGTTAGGAGTTTTATGACTATGAAGACATCTTCAACAGAAGGTAGTGAATCATCATTATATTGCTGAAAAATTAATCTTTTGTCCACTGAGATACAGAAGTGAATGCCTGACAGCATTTTAGGTAGCCTCCTAAGTGCAGTCAGTCATGTTTTATGGCCTGACATGTGGACATATTTCTCTACAGGCTATGGGCCACTGGGAAAAGTGAACTGGACACATCCCCTCTAAAAAAAAAAAAGAAGTTTAAACAGCAGAAACCTAATTTTTTTTCTTTTTCTGATAAATGGAAAGCCTGTTTTCAGTATGTGGAATGAAAAATGCTCATGTGTTACAGAGCACACAAACATATTGAGTGGAAGTACCATGGAATTTCCCACAAACTCACCCTGCTTCTTTCTCAGTGTGACTTTGGTCAATTCCTCTGTGCAAAAAAAATCATCAGTTGCTCAAGGAAAGAACATCCAAATACATAAAGTTTGGAAAAAATTACAAAGTAATTTAGCTTCACCATGCTTGATTTTTCCCTTGATGTGTTATGCTGGGATTACTTCTGTGCTTTTACTGCAGTATGGGCAATTACTGTCATTCTGCCCAGAGTTGTTATTGTAGCTCTCAATACATCAGTGGCTAAAATTAACAAGTAGTGCTCTAATGGACATTTTTCTTTGTGAAATAATTTGAGCTCAGCCTTCGATTTAATGAACCATGTGCTAGAAATGTATATTTGTTTTCCCATCCATTTTCCCATCCTACGCATGTTAAGGAAATTGTATTTCAAAAACTGAAATTTTAAGTAATTGTGTAAAATCATCATTTAAAGTTGCAAAAATACTCTTGGGATCCTTCATGATTTTTGGAGCCTAACTAGTCTCTTTCAAGCCACAAATGAGGGAAATTATTAAAATACCTGGGTTTAGACTATTAACATCTGCTTCTGTCTTTATTATTTGCTATTTAAGGGGGGAACCTACACTAGCACAGTTGTTCTGAAGCTCCTACAGGTAATACCTTTATAGAAAAGAAAACTAAACTGGAGATTTGGGGCACAAAGGTATTGGTGCACAAAGATTTGTGTGACACCCAAGCAGTGCACTTGAACTCCCTGTGTTTCAATTCTGCCTCATTAAAGTGAGGATATGTTATTTTATTCTCCTCTTTCTGTGCAGTCTCAGCATATGACTTTCAGCCCTTTGGAGCAAAGGCGCACTGTGTGTTTGTTATAATAACTAGAATAATTTGGCTGTGATCTTGTTTGCAGCTTGAAGGCTCTACTGGAATTCAAACAGAGAAATAATATTATTAAATGTGCAGAGATATTCTTTCACAAGTGTTGCCTTGAAGTATGGCTCTTCAATATGGTTCCTGCCACCTGTTTCCATGGTCTTGGGGTTTTCAAAATATCAAACCTATTATCTTGGACTGACTATAGATAGACCCTAGGGTACAACTACAACCCTGGCAAGTTTGGGTAATGGGTATCAACTACTGAGCATTTAGAGTTCTCTGACAGGGCTTTTTTGGTGTTTGTTACCTAGTGTCATATTTGTAATTTTTGATGATGAAATATTTTATGCTGAAAGATAAAATACTGCAACAGCAAATGACCCCATTGGGTTCTCCAGTGACCTCCCTCAAACGTAGGTTTTTATTGCCCTTATAGTGAACTGAACCATATCCTCAAGCCCAATATTAAAGCCTTTAGAGGTTTGTTGAGGTAACTTTGACTTGACTATAACAAGTTTGACTTGTCTGTCATAATATAAAGCATATTTCATCCATATCTTGAGATTTATAGCCAGAGGTATTTTTTACTTAATGATGAATATGCAACATTTATTTCAGCTGCCTTAGATTCCAAGATGCCATTAGAATCTGAACACATGGTGCACAATAATTTTAAATTTAAAAGTTGTTGACCATAGATCAGTAGTGTTCTAAGGAAAATATTAATGAGAAGGGTTTGTTTTTTTAATGTGCAACTTTTTCTGGATTCATGCTGCTGTCAATTTAGTGAAGAAAGTTTATCCAATACAAAAATTCACAGCAAGAAGTAAAAACTCCTTGACAAAAACAAACCCAAACCATTTCTGCTCAGTCATTCCTGAAATTGAACTTAGACGAAGCAGCTTGAGAGCTAAGAAGGAGCAGTTTGGCTTCTTTGTCTTTGTGTTGATGTTTGGAATGTGGTTTAAACCTCAGCTTTGATATCTGGTGTTTCTTTGCTCTCTAGGAAGCTTCTAACTTGAGGATAACTCATGGGGTTGTCTACAAATGTTGTGAGGGAGACTCTCAGGTTCTACTATTTTTTTAATGAGTGCAATCTTCTTCCCTATGCAGGGATCAGGACTCAGTTGTGTTAGATATTGTACAATTGATATTAGTTTCTGCCATGATACCATGCTTGGTAAGTGCTAAAACACTACTGAGAGGAATATGTATAGTTGTGACTTATGTTTATTGTGGCTCAGAATCATCAGTCTTCATCAATTTAAGTGCAAGCACATGTGTCTTTCTAATGAAGCTGCTCACATTGTTAATATTTGAACTGCTCTAGTCTTAGATTGGGCTAGATTGGTGCCATCTGGTTAAACAATTGATGTAAAAGGTCTTTATTTAAAAATTAAATATATTTTTCAGGCTATATAGCAACTCTTCCTTTAATGTAGTACCTTCTAATCTATACAGGACTTTCTGAGACCTCATGATTTTTCAAGGATATGTTAAAGAATAGAGTTATATCTATTTTGACACTTCGTTTTGGTTAAAAACACAATTGAATCTAGCAGGAGTACATCATTATTCAACCAATAAAAACCCCAAGCAATGACTTGTAGTGAGAAACAACCTATGTTCTGCATAAATCTTAATTATCCACAAAGCATCCACACTACCCACATAGAATCCTCCCTATTGGATTCCAAAAGCTGAGAGCTGCTTTGCTTTCAAGTCAAACCTATAGGGAGAAGATAATAGGATTTATACTGTGGTCTCCTGATTTTATGGATTTTTATGGGGGGTTTTATACTGTGGACCTGTTTAACTAGACACTGTGCCAAAGGACTTGAGAAATACAGACCTTTAAGAGAGATTGAAGTGTAACTTTTAGCTGCTGTAAGAGTCAGCTTTCTAAATATGGAGTGTGATTTTTGTGGCCTCAAACCACAACACCTATGAAAATGGAATTAAATTTAAATGTACTCAAGAATGACTCTTGTAATGTACTTCTCAGCCCCCTCATCTCCATCTGTAGCTGGTGGGAGTTGAGCTTACTGAGAATATTGCTGAGAATGCTTAACACCTTGCAGATGTTTAATTTGAATATAATTTTTAATAGGGTATAGAGTAATATTTGTTGGCTGTAAAGTGTGATGTATTTGAAAGCAGTTTGAAAGAATTGTTTGAGACAAAATGTGGATTTCTTATTTCACCTATCTTTAAATTTCTTCTTTAGATGAAGTTTCCAAATCTACACAGTTTTTACAGCTTTTCTCAAATAAACTGGGTGCAAAGAAATCCTTTATTCCTTTTAAATCGGCAAAAGAAGTGTTTTGGAGATCACACAAGTAGAGACCTGATCCCTGAAGTAGGAACAAGCTGGTTGGAAATCCTGAGAGGCGGATGTGTCTGTGAGGGCATGAGCCTGTAGTGTTAACAGCAACATGGTTGTGTGTGTACCCTCTTCCACCACTCCTCCTCTAGCTAAACCGGTAGGCAAGAGGTGGATGGAGGAGGACAAACTATAAGTGGATCCCTACCTCTGCCTTCAGTATTTTAGGTAGCACAAGAACAACCTCAGAGCTCGCTGTCCCTCTCTCAGAAGCACCCTCTAGGTCCATCTTTCTCCTGTAGATCTTGCATGTGGATTGTCCTTTTGGCAAATCCAGGCAGGCTTTTGAAAGCTGTTTTGCAGTTCTTTTCCTACAATTCATCCCTCCTACTCTTGTGACATCACTCTCTATATCCCTATCCAAATAAGTGAGAATACTTTTGTTATTTTCACAGTGACAGTGGTAACAGCTTGAGATGTTGAATACAAACACTGTTTGCAAGGGAAGGTTTGTATAAATGATGGCTTGATTGCATGTGGTGGCAATAGTAAATGCATAACTAATAGGAAGGCATCCACTTACAAAAAATAACTTTGCAGCACTGTTCTGTAGTGCAACCAAAATGCTGTGAAGCTTTGCTCTAAGTTAGTAATTGGGAATATTGATGGTGAATGGCAAGTGTTTTTGAGGAAGATGGATGCTTGTGGTAAACCAGACATCATTTTATAGCTTGGGAACATGAGCAGTCCCTTAAGTATCTGCCTTGCAAATATGAACTTGTGTCAAGAGGAAAGAAATTGGAGGGACTACAGCAAGTGCTGTGTAAGGCTGTTGCCCCTGGCATAAAATGCTTAGTGCTGTTACAAACTATATTGAAAAAAATGAGAATACATGACTTTTTACTTGCTTGGAGTTTAAAAGAGGTCGTCTTTTTTTTTTTTCCTTTTGGTGTTTTTCTTTTGTCTCTTTCCTGGTAGTCTAGGTTTGTAAGTGCGTTGAAATATGCACTGGATTAACATTTTAAGCTTGTGATGTGATAGGTAAGATTGCATTGTATGTTCCAAGATTAACCAGTGATTAAAGTCTGTCAAATTGAATGAAAATTATTCTGTTGAATCCAGTGGGCCCATTTTACTCAAACATGCACTAAGGGGGGGAAATGGATATCTAAAATGGATATCTACCTTCTCTGCTTTATGTGGATATTCCTAATGTTTTAATCAAATCTCTTTTTAACACATCTGAAAGTCACCTGGTTCCATTAGAGTTGAGGTATTAGCAAATAGAAACATGACCAAGAAAAAAAGTGCATTTACAAACGCATTTAGGGAGAACAAAAAAATGCTGACAGTCACAGGGCCAGTGAGAGCAAAGCCCTCCGAGCAGCTTGCTACACCACCAGAAATGTCTCCAATAGTGCCTACAGCTTTGTATTGAAACTTGATTGAACCTATTTCTAAAATGCCTGCCACAGAGACCACAAAGTCTTCAATTTCACGAATAGATTTTGAAACAACTGCATTAAATCAAAACCTAACTGAACCTGGGGAAATGATATTAAAATCATAGCCTCTGTAAGTCCCAGCTCTCTATTCAAGCTCCAGGGACCTGATTCAGCTGCAGCATGCAAGCCCTGATAATATGATAATACAGATAGCAACAAAGATGCTAGACTGCTGCTTAAAAGCAAGTAGTTAATGAGCTCTTGTTACAGGGCAAGGAAGGGGCAAGAACCCTCCTTGACCTACAAAGCAAAATGGGGTGCAGGCTGAAAGATGTGCAAACCACTATATAAAGGCACGGTAGACTTCTATCATGTTGCAGCTCTTCCTTCCACATACACCATTGAGCAAACCTGTAGAGCAGGCTGAGTTTTGATGTGTCAAGACATGATAACCAAGCAAATGCTAAGGTGGAAGCAGCTTATAACAACTTGATTCTTGAAGAATGTTTTGAGGAGAGTTTTGAAATTGCCTTCTCTTAGGACAAAGTCAGCTCAGCTCCCCATCTTTGACTGCGAAATCCACATCTGGTTTACAATAGCTAACTTTTTGCTTATTATGAGAAAAAGATGTAAAGGACCACAGAAGCAAAAGCCGCAGCAAAGCATATGTACATTTTAGGAGTATTTTATTGAAAAATTATTTTCTTTGCCCCAGGGTCTAAAATTATTAGTAGATTCTAGTGGTTGAAAAAAAAATCTCCATTGTAGCACTTTCAATTTGATTTACAAAATGTGGAGGCATAGTTTCATGACAATAAAGAAGTCAACATATAGCTGTTTCAGATAATGACATTTTCAAAAATAATTCCATTTTCTCAATGTGAGATAATGTTATTTCATTGTCTTCTCTTCAAATCATCGCCCAGCTCTGTGTCAGGCATGTGGGTGTTGAGATCACTGTTCTCTGCTGAGTGTAAGAGACGAAAATACATCTGAGAAATCTTTTTCTACTGTCATTTCTGTAAGTGGCAATGACCAGTGTATGTGGGCTGTATCTCATCACGCTGCCTCGATTCAATGTTGTGCTATTGAATGTCACAATGTCACAGCGTTCTCCTCCTTAGCACCTACTCCTGTTTCAGGACTATATTTAACAGAAAGAAGCTATTATTCTCTTTATTCAAAGAGATTTGAGTCTCTTTTCTCTGCTGAGAGACATCAAATGCAGAAGCCCTTTTGTTAATCATGAAGGACATTAAGGGTAGGGTAGTGCAAAACCAGAATATCACTCAATTCCACGTGGGTTGAAACTGGGCCTTACATCATTTAAAAATTTCCACCATTTCCATCATTTCCCTGTCATTTCCAGACATGTCACTACCCTATTAGTTTTACCAAGTGCCATTTGATTAAGTTGCAGAAGCTAGGGATCAAGTTTCTGGTCCAAATGTATATTTTTGATCTATGAGCAACCACAAACATCATTAAAGATGATACACATAGTAGATATCTGTCACTTACATTAAGGTAACGAGCAATTAAATGGCCATTCCTTAGTGACAGATGAAAAAAGCCAAGGGCTTGTCATCATGTAAATGCTGGGATTGGAGTTTAATCATTTGCGATCTCCTCTTTCCTTCCCACCCACCTCTCAATGGGATGGGTTTTAGTGGTAAGTGGAGAAAAAGCAGAAAAGCAAAAATACAAGTGGAAAGTCACTGGAGGAATAACAAGGGGTTCCATTTTTATCATGGCCTTAGGACAAAATCAACAGATGGGGTTTCTTTTTTTAGAGACTTTTTGGAAGAAAAGCATGGTTGGAATCACAAACAAGAAAACTGACTTATTTTTCCTGCACATCCTCTATTCAGTAAAATAAGTGTTTCTATTCATAGATTCTAAGTCAACTGAAAGGGATCAGATAAATACAATTTGCTTTAACAAAATATTTTCCAAACAAAACCAACTTGCACAGATTGTTTATAACTCGGCTAAGGCCCTCGAGCAGTAATGTCTCTTCTTAGTGTGAAATTCCAGGCTCACAGAAACAAACCCAGCTTTATCACAATTTTTTATCTTGGTTTAATGTTTTAGTTCAGCAGTTATCTCCCAGTGAGCAGGCCGCCTGAGATTTACTGTGTTAAATGCAAATTTGAGTTAATAACAGATGGTATTAAAATGAAGAGTTTGTTTCATTTGCTTTGTACTTCAGTTCCCCAAAGACACTTATTTTAGTGTCAGGAACCTTCTTGATGTGAATGTTATATGACTATATCATATGACTGTGTTCTTTTTTATCTCTTAAAACAGGAGAAAATATTTTCTAAATTTTCTGCTTGCAAGAAGACTGCTTGTTCCTTCATACCAGTTTATTTTTAGGTTTACTTACTGTCTCAAACCAGACAGGAAAAAAGGAGTCAAATTTTATGCTCATGGAATTTGACTTTCACAATCTATCTTTGTCTATGGTATGGACTGACTAAAGGCCACAAACACCCCTTAAAGGCTCTTCCCTTGTTTCCAAGTGCTTCAGTTAGTGCCATAATAGCATGGACAGGTTTGTTTCTTAGAAACTCTGGCTTTACATTTTTTATAGAAAGACTTTTGGTTTTCAGAATAATTGGATATTAACTTCATACTTGGTTCTGTAAACAGCAAGCTGTCATGCTTGCCTTAAAGAGGGATCTAATTTTTACTTTAGATTTACTTCAGTATAAAAAAAAATATCATTCAATATAAGGAAGATAAATGGGGAAAAGGTGTACCTAATACTGCCTGATTTTTAATATGTAACAGGCAAATGATAGCAAATAGTGGGCAGATAATAACAATAGGCAAATTTAGTTGTCATTAGATTTATCTGTTGCTTGCAATTGTGGTTGCTTCATTCTGTTTGTATTGGCCCCAGCTGTAATATGCTGCTTCTATATGTAGAGAGCAATGTGCACAATGTAATGATTACTGCTGCTAACAGGATTTAAACAACAAAAAAATGAGAAGATAACGGACATACTGAGGTCAACAGGAAGACTAAGAGGGGATTTGGATCTTTTCTAAACTAAAAACAAATGGTAAGTGTTAGGCAGTAGTTATGAAATACCACACCAGCATTTGTTAAATGAAAGACAGAACAAGGTTACTGAGACTTTCCTTTTATATTGGACTCTTGTTGATATTTTAAATTGGAAAAATTATTTTCAGTTGAATTTGGTCAAATACAAAAGGGGATGAATCTTTGTATCATATGTGCCAGTGCTGATTATGGCTGCTTGGTCGATTTTGAATGGTTTCCTCCAAGAGAGTGGTTTCATTTTGTTTCTTTTGATTTCTTTTTAACCAGTAAAGACTCACCAGATCCAGTAAGCTAAATTAATGATACAATCAGAAAGAACAAATTCTGTAGCACACTCTTCCTTGAATAATTAGGTAACTTAGCATGACAGAGAATTGATACTTTGTTGCTACTTGTTATTTTTACAGAGCAGTTTAATTGTGCTCGTTCTTTTAAGATGAACAGATCAAAATAAGGATAAGACTGGACTTGCATTGGACAAGTCAGTAGACAGTGCCTGTGGCTCTTTTTAATCCGATTTGCCCTTATTTCCATGGGAAAATATGCTTCTGTCCCCCAGAAGTCCTTCTCCTGTTTGTCCCTGGAAACTCGTCTGCTTCTTAAGTCACGTAGGTACTACTCAGCACAGCTCTGTGGTACTTGGACAATGCTTTGGTAAATTTAATTTGTTGTTCCCATGTCTTACTTCCATTCCTCTTTGAGTGATGGTTCTGGATGTGAGGAAGCAGGCACTTGATTTGTAAGACAGCTCAGTAGGAATGTGTTTGAAAACTGGTATTACTGTGGCTTGCAGCTCCCAATTAAACAGACAGACATCAGAGTCTGCAGCTACCCAAATGTCTGCCTGGTATATCAAATAAAAGCCAAAGTAGGAGGTCAGATTCCTCTGTGGTGTTACTCTGCTTGTGTCAGCTGCACTGAGAGAAGGAACATATTTTGGGTGATTTTTGTGGGGAGTATGGGAGCAGCCTGCTGAACCCAGTGAAGCCAGTGCAGTATTCCCAGCAGTATCAGTGTAGCTGGGTTGCTCACAAAGTTTCTGATCCCTCAGCCTTCAATTTTGTATCTCAGTCCACGTGAAAAGAAGACAACTGGGCTTGTCCTGTACAAGATAAAATGAGATATGATGAGGCTTGACTGTAAGTGGTGCTCACCCTGTGTCAGGCAATTGGAGCTACTGTTGATGTGTGTGGGAGCTATGAATATGTGTGATGTTATTAGGTGAAAGCTTTAAAGAAGTCTGCCCCCGAAGCAAGCTGTGATTGGGCACTGAGAGATGTTTTGGAGTTCAGAGGCAAAATAAAGAGTCACAGTACCTTAATTTCCCGTCAGTCTGGGAGGAAAATTATAACTCTGCTTATGCTTTGCCATGATTAGAATCATAGAATCATCGAGGTTGGAAGAAACATTCAAGCTCACCCAGTCCAACCCCCATGTCCATCCCCACTCACCCACATCACCCAGTGCCACATCCAGAGGCCTTTTGAACACCTCCATGGGACGGTGACTCCACCACCTCCCTGGTTAACCCATTCCAATACCCAATCACCCTGACAGTGAAGACATTTTTCCTATTGTCCAATCTGAATCTTCCTGGCTGCAATTTAAAGCAGTTTCCCCTTGTGATTTCACTATGGGCACGGTAGAAGAGACCGATCCCCCCCCTCCACTACAACCCTGACATCTGATTCCACCATCTCTTCCTCCTTTTAAAGAGTAGAAATTAATTAGTTGTTTTAAACCCATACTTCTTCCTTTGCCTCTTGAATCTGACAATTTTAGGCACCCAGGTGGTTTCTGACATCAGTCAGGGCTCCTTCTGGAGAGTAGTTCTGCATCAGGGGAGTTCAAAAGCTCCTTTTGATGGACATTTTCTTGTGGAGATTCTTTGAAATTCTGAGGAATTAAATTGATGAAAGGTGGCTCTGGTCTGTGAAAGGAGGCAGGTGACTGCTTCAAGTGCCCTTATTTCCTCAATTTTTCAGTGTGTGAATTGATTAGGTACTGCTATAAAAAGTATTTATTAAAAATGCAATAAAAGGAAAATAAGTTTTTTTTTTCAAGCTATGAAATGCTGATAATAAAACCTATTAAAGGTCAGAAAAATAACACTTTCCTGATCTAAGTATATTTTGTGGATGATGGGTTCATGTTCTAGTCAGTACTTTGATATAGGAATGGAGTTAATTCCTGCAGGAAGAAAAGCCCCAAATCACAGATTTATTAAACCACCTTTCTGGGTTGCAGTAAAAGCTGTTTACAGGCTATTTCTTATGAGAAGAAAATAAAGCAGAGTAGGATTTTTCTTATTAACTGGTAATAACTATCAATATCTCCTGTTTTTCATGCAAAGTACTGTTTATACAAAAAAATGAATTAGGTGGCAAGTAAAAGGAAAAAAAAGAGATGAGCAAAAATGTTGTAATTTCTGAAACAAGAGCAAACTTATTTCAGCTTAAGCCCTGTAATTTTTTCATATCCTCTATTGGAAAAAGAAATGGAGGCGAAACAGAAGGGAAATTCCTTAGCATGTTCAAGATGTTCTTCAAAGCCTTTCTTCTAGTAGAAATGTATTTTAGTTAGGGAAAAACATAGTTATCTGTAAACCAGGAGAACATATACAAGTAAGTATAATTAATCTGGTTCTCCTTAAGAGGTCTTGGACTGAAACTGTTATGTCTCATGTATCTAGTATTTATTAGGAAGCAACTAAATGCTTTTTATCTGTGATTGGTACTATGTCCACATTTCAGTTTCTCTTAACTGTGTTTGGACCGGGTCTAATTTGAAACTAAATTGTGCTGCAAGCTTCTCTGCTGTGCACAAGCCTGAGGTATTGCCTGGCAGAGCCCTTCTGAACCAACTCGTGCCCCAAGACAGAGATTTTTCAAAAGCTTAGAGGCCGCAGTGATAGGGAGTTTTAAAATTGTACCTCTCAGGGCTTTGAAGTTTATTTCAGTTTCCATTTCCAGTGTAAATGAGACTTGTGAAAATATTCCGCAAAAAGTAGGGCAATACTTTCCCATATTCCAGAGTGGCCAAATAGCTTGGTGCTCGTTTGGGAAATCAAGCTTCATGGCCTTGGTCTGCTCAATTTTGGAGAAGCTTTGATCTTACTCTGCCTAGAAAATGGCCCTTAGTATGTTATGATCCTTAGCAACCCTGAACAGAGCCACTGCCAGATCCCAGCTCAAATTTCTCCATTTGGGCAAACAGTTGTGTACTGCTGTACTCATTTGCTAAATCTGAAGTTCAGCATCTCTAAGAACTGCTATGTTTTTTGAAACCCATTATGGAACTTTTTCCTTTGCAACTTATTCTGTTTCCCAGAACAGAAAAATCCTCCTGAGTCAAAACAAATATATCTCTAGAAACCATGCTGTATTAGGAAAAAAAAAGACATTTTGGTGTTTCCAATCACTTATTGAAAACCTTTGTATTAGTTCTGCAGATAGCCTGGTTTTATTTATGGGATCTGAACCATTTGGGAGATGAACTCTGATAAATCTGCCCCTTAAGGTGGCTGTTCTACACAAAGTTCATAGCTGAATATCTGGAAAAAAATAATCCAAAATCAACATGTGTGTCCCTGTGTAGGAGTTGTGCACTGTTCTCATGACTTGTTAAGAATAACTTCAAATTCACTTCACTGTCTATTTTCAAAATTCTGTTGTTATTTGATCCTCAGAGCTCTATTCCAATTTCTGTTTGGTTTTGATTAGCCCAAATTCATTAATGTGATTTCAATCTTTTCAGATTCCAGAGCAGGTTGTTCGTAGGAAGTCCTGGTGGGTTGTTTGTCCAGTGCTGTCTGTGTTGATGTATTGTAGATATTTATGAAAACAGAAAACCCTCATATTTCACCTATGCTTGCTTGTTTTTCAGTCTCACTCCTCACACCTCTTCAGCATTTTCCTCAGAGCTGTACCTCCTTCATGCACATTAATGCATGTGTTCTCTGCTTCAAATTCTTCTGCTCTTTAGTTGGTTTATGGACATTTCTGGTTGTGTCTATTTTTTTCTTAGTTAAGAAGTCTGTTGCTAATCTTCCATGTATTTCAAATACCCTTCGCAGTGTTGTGCTGCATCAAATGCATAATGCATATCTGGTGTCTTACAAATCTACCTGGATTTAAGAAACCCTTCTGTGCTTAAATGAGCCAGCATTGCTATGTGTTTTAAAGTAACTTTTAAGATCCTTTGAAGCAGCTGTGAGGGTTTCATTACTGAAAATTCCTTCCCTGTGTAATACAGCTACTCTACAATTACACCATTTTACAATGTGGCCAGTTTCATCCTATGAATTTTCATAACTCTCCAGCTCTGGGATACTGTGAGGGTTATTATCTCTCAAGCCAATCACTTATTTCTCAATATTTTATTCAAGTTGTCTGTCTGGTATTGCCAGTGCTCTGAAGGCTTCTGTCCTTAGCCCCAAGTTATTTTTCTCTCCATGTGTTTGCAGTCTCATTACTGGGCTCATCTTGCCTTTTAAAGCTGGCAGCAAGTTTATTGTTCTGCTGATGTTCTTTCATCTCTCTAAAACTGTTTGGTCCAGACTTAACTCGAGGCATTTGCAAATAGGTGTTTTACTGCTGAGTAAATACTTAGCAAACACACTGAGTGGTGGGTATGACAGGAGCACATGATTTTTCTGAAATACATATTCAGAGAACAGAATAGCAGTGGAACTGTAGCCTGAGAGAAATCACTGCATCAGTTTAGTGGTTATGATGACAGAGAGCTCTCTGTGGCAAGGGAGTTACATCCTATCCTAGATTTCTAGTCTGGAACTACCTGCACATCAGGGCCCTAGGGCATGTGGTTGCCTCTGTAATAATGACTCATACCAGCTCCCTACATAATCTCCAGAACAGCAAAAATAAGAGGAGAGAGGCTGAGAAATAGGATGTGGGGAAGAAAGTGCAGAAAAGGTATGGGTGGATATGGAATAACATGCACTTGGGCATTCTTTGCTGGTAAATTGCTCTGAAGCAGCTGTTATAACTTAGCACAATGCTGAGCATCCCCAAATATCTCTAAATTTCAAGTAACCTAAGTTTTCCCTAGGTTCAGCAGTGTTCTGTACGTTCTGTCCTATATGTAACAACAAGTTCTCTCTTTCCTTGTCTCTGAAGGTACTGTCATCTGAGTAATGCAGTGAGAGATCTGCATGATGAGCAGTTGTACTCTGTTACCCTTCCCATTACCATCCAAACAGGTCCTCATGTTTTTCAGAGTTTACTTATCCTCAAATGTCCTCAGCTAGAAGTTATGTCCTATTCAAAGGATCTTCTTATTCCATCACATTCCCTTTAGAAAAATGAGAGGCTGGTTACTTTTTTTTAATTGGTTTCCCTTCTGTTCTCTGTCTTTGCACCCGTGGTTGTGATCCCATGTAAATGTCTAACTGCCAAGATCCAGGACCTTCTCACAGTGACCTTCTGCAAGCCACATCCTATGGACACCACACTGTGACATAGCAGGATTCCATAGGTTTGTCCAAACTGTCAGGGCCCTCTTTTTCATCTGCCTGACTCAACTGACCTGATGGAGTTACTTGTGTGTCTATCAGGGAATGAAGGTTCAGCGCTTGCCCCTATGATCTCATCATGAAAGGTTACTTCAAATTCAGTCAACAGATGGCAATTATAAAGCAATCATGGTAATAGAAGGAATTGTTCCAATCTGGAGAATTAAATGAAAAACTAGATAGTGAAGTGTCTGTGCAAATCTGAGCTGGTAATGTCAAGTTGGGAACACTGTTCACATAAGCTTGCAGAGAGTTACTCTGACATCAAATGAAACAGGAATTTTAACAAGTTTTCACACTGAAAGTAGGATTTTAATTTTGGAAGTAATCAAATCTGAATTGTTTTGACTCTAACCTAAAAAAAACCCCAAACTGGAAAGAGTAAATGGTCCTACTGGGACTTGGTAACGTTTCACAGCAAATGAAAATGTGACTCATGCTGTTCACAAGGGCTGGGTCGTGTCACCTGCAAGTCTCAGCTCTCTCAAGCTTCACTCCAGGCTCTCCTTCAGGCATGCACTACATAACGCCACCAGTGCTGCTGTCTAAAACAGAGAGCTTTTCTTATCTCTGTTCTCTCTCTTCCCTTATTGACTGTAGAGCATCAGCACCGTGGTGCCACCGCGGTGTGCAGCGGGGGGAGGATTCAGGCTTCAAGTATGAGCTGTAGTCCATTGTATTTAATGTGCCAGGTAGTAAGGACTGCTTAGAAAGAAAAAGGAGAAGAATAAGACCATGTTTTTTAAAGAAAAATCTTCTACCTAGTGTCAAGCAATGCAAGATTTTCTTTTTCTGTTCTTAGCTGCGGGGAATGCTATGGGAAGTAGACCACTCCAGCTTTTAATTTACTTTCCCCTTGACTCTCTGTACACTGCAGTGGAAGCAGACTACAGAGCCCCACCGTTGGTCTGTCTTATAATTGTTCTTGTCTGAAGGAATTATACCTTACTGCTAACTGCAACAAGCTGCTGCTTTGCTGTCTGTTATCCTCGTGAATAAATGAGCAGGAAGAAGTAGAAAATAGGCCTCATTGTTACCATGTTTAAAAATCTACCTGCACTCTGTACATGATACTTCAATTAATTGAACTCTTACCTTAGTGCCCATGAGCAAGTGATTTCCTGGTTTGTTCTGCAAAGAAAAGAAAGGACGTGGAGAAATATAGGACTAAGTGTTGTGCAAAGCGGCAGAAAATGGCCAGCTTCTATCCATTGAAAAGACAAATGTTTCTCTAGATCCCCAGTGCAAAATCCTCATCCTGTATCACACTTGCAATGAAGTGTGCCAACAGGAGCAGCTGCTGCTTCTGTCTGTCTATGCTTTACTATAACAACTTCAACACTTTTCAGTCACTGACAGAGCTCTGATGACAGATTAGAGAAAATCAGAGCAGAAGTGGTCTTACAGAAATTTTAATCCTATTTTTCTCCATAATAGCTAAAACTATATCTTCAGAAATTGTTTTTCAGAGAAATAACAGAAGCTTCATTTCTATGAGAGAAGCTTTGGGTTTATGGGAGAGGGAATGAAGCTGCTTCAGTCACAGGACAGTTGAACCCACACCCAGCTGTTACATATTTTGGTGGTGCTCTGCTAAACTTTCCCCTGGCTTAGAAGAGGGGAATGTCTTATTTCCTTAATTTCTCTTTTCCTATATCTTAGTTTCAAAGCAGCTGATCTGTTTGGATTTTGTTGCTTCTGGCTTCCAAACTTTCCAAACTTCGGCTTAAATTTTGCTTTCTACTGTACTTTTACCTCCTCTTTGGGCTTCTAGGCATATATATGTACAAAATTGCTCAGGACTGGTGGAGAGGGGATAGAGAGGGCTGTTAAATCCTTTCTCTCAGGACAAACACATTCTCTGTCCAATTTACATGATGTATTTCCTCTGCTCCTTGGAGCTAAGGCTGTAGCTTACTCGCATGCAGATTCCCAGAATCTGCTTCCCAACAGGAAAATGTTGGGGGACATACTGTGAAATAAATCATGAATGGCAGTGGTGTTCTTTTTTAATACTGTACGTGCAGGCCAGTTTCAAAGAAGAGCAAATGGGTCTGAGAATACAAAACAAAGCATGTGTAAAACTTTTCTTCCTCATGGCAATATCTTAGTAAAACTTACCAATAATTTTTGGATTTTTATGTAAGATTTTGGGTAGAAATGATGCGTTGTATACAGTAATCCACACAAGCCTAGTCTGGTGCATTGAGATGTCAACATGTGGCCATCTCAGTTGGTTGGGTATACGCCTGCATTCTAGTATTATGTAATACGTATGAATGTTATATAGCAGACATGTATTTATATACAATCCTTACACAATAAAACACATACCTATGTATTTGCTTTTAAACAGTTTAGAGGGAAGAGATGAGAAATAAAGCAAATAAAACACAGAAGAGTTGTAGAATAGAAAGAGGAGTCATTTGTAAATAAAGAGGAGCCTGCGAGACATCCAGGTGAATTCTACAGGCCTGCCAGCCAGAAAATCTTGGGGGGATCTCTCAGGCTCTGTGTGTGAGAAGATTTGTATTGCAGTGAAACCCAGAGCTTTTGGAGCCAGGAAGATGAAACAAAAGCTGTGCTGACAGAGTAGAAAACAGTGTGTTTCAATGGTAAATCACATTTGAGTCCTTGGAGTCAGAGAAAACAATAATTAATCAGGATGATTACTGTATTTATTCTGTTAAAGTAGCATTTGTTGGAGTCTCTGAGAATATTTTGTATTTGAACCATTCCCTGAGGTGTTCAGTCTGAAAATGAAAGCAAAACAATTTATTGTGAAATATAGACCTCAGTGCTGAATGTGACCTGGAATTCTACTGATACTGTCAGACTGGTAAGCACCTCCTGTTCATTGCTGATTTTATAACATTTGTCACACTCAAAGCTAATAAAATGTACCTAGGGAGCCTGTTATCAGTGAGCCTGTCTTCAGCACTTGTTCTGACACTATGCTTGGAAGATGCAATGATGGCAATCATGTAATCCATCATGCTTATGGGACATCTTTGGCACTGAATATTACCTGTAAGTTCTGCTATCTGGGGAAAGCACACTGTGCAAAGACTAAATAGCAAACAGATCATAAAATGCTATAATCTTCGAGGGACAGAAGCCCCTAGACATGGTCATGTTATTCCTGATGTGTAGGCACGTAGCTCCCACCTGGAAACAAACAACCACCTTGAACTGGTCAGTAGACATGGAAAGGGTTATAGAAAATATCAGTGGGAACCAAGTGCAAGAAAGCTGGGCTGAGCAAACTCCATTCAGACAGCCTTGAAAGGGTTGGTTTTAATATTGTGCTTTCTCTGTGGTGGCACAAAGGCAAAACCTTCTATACAAATGAAAATAACTGCCTAGGGGTTTAAGAGCAGCTCTCCTAGACCAGTCTGTGCCAAGTGAGACTCAATTTGAGTTTTTGTTATGAATTGTTAACTTCTGTGGATATCTTCTGCAGTTAATTATATTCATTTTTTAACCTCACATATTAATTATTTATTGCTGAAAGCTGTTAATGAATTTATACATTTAATGGACAGCAATAATTAGTGATCAAGATCAGAAGATATTTAGGCAGTGAAGCTTTTCAGTGTTTGAACCCTGTTTTCTTTTCTTTTTGCTATCATTTTGCTGCATAATATGATTAACACACTGACTCACTTGCACGCTTTTCCAAAGCACTTGAGGAAAGCAAGTTGATGTGAAAGACAGCACAAACAAATGAAGGGAGGAGAAACCTAGGATCACAGGACCTAGGCTGGAAAGCATCTCCACTGTTATCAGACTGAGTCAATGTTACTGCAGCAGTAGTGTTTAGTGTCTCTTCAGAAATGCATCAGGATCCAGCTCCAAATTTTTTAGGTTTTTTGTGCTGACTTCTCTTGTAGAAGAGACTTCTGAAACAACACCTGGTTCTAATGATTAAAAACTGTCATACTTGGAGTGAATTGTGCAGTTTACATCCATGGCCAATTTATAGGCATTTGTTTCTATGAAAGCAGTCATCTTTTTCATCATCTTCTAATGCATTTTGCCAATATATTTTAGTCTATATGGGTCAACACATGTAGTTCATACTGTATTTGTCACTTGTACATGCTTAAATTACTGTCTTACATATTTATGTACTAGTACCACAACATATATACCTTACCTAGTGATGTGGTACCCCATCACACACTATTTTCCTTGTAATATCCTGTCATGTTAATTGCACAAGAGAAAATTAATTCAATGGTTTCAGAGAAAACTAGGTATTATCTAATTTTTGAGTGCTGGCTTTGCAAGCCAAATAACTATAAAATGAAGTGACTTTTTATATATATGATTTATTGAAATTCTTTGTGGGAACAAAGTAGCTTAGAATAAATGTCGATGGATACCTTATCCATTATGCACCATTACTAGAAAATATGGGCATGCATTAGTTACAAAGGCTAAAATATTTTTATTTTGAACTCCATACACTTTGAAGGTGATGATCCAGCCTTCTTAATGTGAAAGTATTCATTTTAATGAGTCAAGAATAAGGTGAAAATGGAATCATTACACATTAAAATCAGAAAATCAATGAACTTGTGACAGCAGTATTCAAAATAACATCATGGCAATTTACTGGTGCATTTTTGCCAGGTTTTGTTACTTTTCTGTAGTGCAAACATGCTTATTAATTTACTTTCTCTTTGCAGTGTTTTCTCTTGCACTGATACAATAATTCTGTACTTTGAGGGAAATAATATGGGTGACTAAGTTACGTTTTTAAAGGCAGAAAGTCTTTGCAAGCAAAAGGTAAAAACATTTTTGCTATGCTCTTGTAGGTGTTGCCAAAGACACATTTGCCAATGTATTGCAGATCTGTCCTGTCATGAACATTCTTTAATGATCCAGCTATAGGATACATTCATGTTGTCCTTAAAGTTAGGTCATTTTTTTTCCATTACCCCTAAACAGTGCTGAGTTTCATCCAAAAGCACAGGTTTAGTTTCTGGAACTTTAGGGGTCTTATGCAATTGCCTGGTGTCTGTTACTTCAATTCTGGCCTTTTGAAACTTGGTATTATCATCAGACTTGATGAATATTAAAAGTACAGTATTAGTGTATATTCTCTTAGTTAAGAACATATTTTACAGTTTTGTTCTCTAAAAAGAAGGTCTTGAAACATCCTTATCTTTTCACCTTTATGATGATGACTGCTTTTTTGTCTGTGGACTATTAACCTTGGTTACTTATCTTCTACATATTTTATCCAAATCTCTCTTTCAAATGAATCTCGTGTATAATTTTATACTGCTATTAATACTGCTGTGTGCCTAGGAGCTCAGAGCCTTTAATAAAACATACCTGTAGTTGGCCTACTTCTTTCTTCCTGTACTGGCATTCATTACAATCAACTCCACTGAACTCCGCAGCATCACCTTGCTCTAAATCAAGAAAGCAAATTAGACCAACCAACATGTTTGCTGCATCCCTTCACATACTTCTCATTTTCAAAGCTCTGTGCAAATATAACCAACTAATTTATATCGATATGGGAATGCTTATAAAAGATGAGCAGGTGTGTGAAATTATCTGATATCTTTTTATACAAAGACAGGATTTTGTGTGGGATTTCTCTCGTGTCCAGATTTTGAACAAGTTTGAAGCCGCCTGGAGTGGTATTTTCTGTAAGGTGTAATTATGTGTCCCTTGGGAAGCTCAGGCTCTAGTGAGAAATCCAGGGGAGTGTTGCAGAGAGAAATTAATGGCCAAGGCAACACTTCAGATCTGCAGAGCTGAAATGCTGAATTTTTGCATCTAGCAACGTGGAAGACACCTATGTCAACAGCAGAGGTTTCTGTTACCATCAGTATTACTGCTCTTTGCAACTGCATAGTAAGAACTGAGTGAATTTACAGTACCACGACAACAATACAACTAAAACTATTGAAGATTAGCGGGGAGATGGCCTGAAATGGGACTAAGTGCTGAGTTTAACAAATGCTCTGAAATTTCCCTGCATCGTATTTGAAAGCTCAAAGTAAAAATAGCCCCAAAAGCTGACAAACATCTTGTCACAGAGATGAGTACGTTTTAGCAGCAGGTATTGTTGCCCAGTCTGTTCACGCTCAGAATAAAACAGTTTTCTCCCCTTGATTGCCAAGGTGTGTGGTGTGCATCCGACACAGAAATGGCTGTGAAAATGTCAGAGCTATGGTACAGGTATTTAGTTCTGGAAGTACTTAATCATTTATCTGCATTAGGGAAGAGTGTTAGATAACCAAAAGCTAATTGGACAGTAGCCAATCCAGCCTTATGTAAGCCGCATGTGGACAGACAGATTTTGCAGGAGCCAGAAATCACCGAGGAAATCTGGCTTTGCCTAGGAAGGTAGCTGGTGACTCACCTTTCTAAATCGGAAACTTTCCGAAAGGAATGAGGAATTGCTCAAGCTCTTCCCATATTTCATCAGAAATCTAGGAATGGGCTCTATGAAGCAGAAAATATCCCCAAACCCCATATATTTGCTGCATGAAAATATTTTTTTGAAGTTGAAATGGATTTTTTTTTCATTTAAATGAAATAAACACTCATATTTTTTTACATTATAGTTTTGCTTGGCTTTCAAGTAGCTATTTTGCAGACTTCTCCAGAATGTCTGCTTTAGAAAGCTACAGATGAAAAATGAAAACTGCCATGTACAATTCCTTAGGATGGAAAGCATAATATTGTCTTAACTGTACTACTCTATCAGTTTAAGAAAGCAGAATCTGGTAATGAGAGCTAGCAGAGCATTTCTGAAATACCCACATCAGTTTCTTCCTGAAAAATTTTCACCACCTGATGTCCAGTGTCAGCTGCAGCAGGGACTTCTGGAGAAGATGCTCGTGCTTGGCCTTTGATTGAAACACTCATGAACTTTGTGATTTAGCCCCTCAGTGTGTAACAGGAGTTGGCTTGTCCTTTCCTGGTGTTTCTTTGCGCCATTTGTTTCTTAACACAGTTAATTTGCTGCAGGATATAGGGCTTGGACCCTAAATATGCTGGATACCTGGTTCTCACTGAGTCTGGGACAGACTTGTGACAAAATAACTTTCGGGATTTGAATCCAAAAACCTGGTTTTGGCAGCCAGGAAAGTACTGCCCGTGCTGGGTGCAAATGCAGCCTGGTGTTGGGTGGTTACCAAGTCTGGAAAACTGATGGCATTCCCAAGCATCACTGTGGGAAGTTAAACTCAGTCTTTAGGGAACACTTTGCATTGCTGCTTAGTCTTGCTGCTGAATCTATAAATGAATCTCAATAATGCCCTTTGGGACTGTGCGTTTTACGAAAGGTTCTGAGGTTGGTTTGTAGTTTATTAATATTCTACCCTTCAGCAGAAATGATGATAGATGGAAAAGCAGTTGCAACAGAACTTGCCCTTGTATTTAAATATCATTAATGTATGCATTAATCTCCATAATACAGGCTGTATTTGGAGACTTATTAGGCTTTGATTTATGAATTTGAAGTTAGAAAATAACTCACTTCAGCAACATTCAGTTTATAGGCCTGGATGGTTCATTATAGTGAACTTTGTTACTTTCATGATGCATCACAGAGTAATATCCTGTATTTAGGGAAGGGGTTTTTTTAACCAACTAAAACAGTAAAATACTTTACTACCCTCTAAAATGCCTTGGAACTGGAGTAGTAGTCAGATTTATTTCTGAAGAAGAAAGTAACCAAGTTAAGTTTAAATTAGTTCAGTGTGCTGAGTAAACACATAAATCTGTATAAAACCTGAGTACAAATAGTGCCTAGAATCTGATCCCAGGTGTTTTATTAGGAGCCATTCTAGGTAAGTGTGAGGCAGTCAAAGCACATAAAAAAAGTCTTATTAAGTGTCTTGATGAATTTGAGCCAGCCATAGGACTTCATTGTCATCCCCCTATTTCCTGGTATTAGTTTCTGTACCAGAAATGGACTTTACTGGTTATGGCCATGGAATATAAACTCAGATCAGAGCGTGACTGATGGATAGAGCTTGACATCCTTTTTTCAAATAATTTCGACATTGGAAAAATATTTTTAATGTTTCACAGAGGGACAACTGAGACATTTGTTTTTGAAGATCTAAAAATGTTTCATGTTGATTTTGACCACTTGTCAAGAGAGAAGATAATTTTTTAACCAGAGAGGAAAAAAATTTCATTTTCAAAAGCCTAATAGCAAATACAGAGTGAGGATGAATGGCAAACTTGACTTCTTTTTTGGTAAAATTTAATTTGCCTAGCAATTTCCTAGACTGGCAGGACTGGCAGGAATCAAACATCCTCACCGTGTTGGGGAGCTGGCTGAGTGCCTGGTGGAGGGTCGGTGGTAGGAGAATGCTCAGATATTCTGTTCCTCGTTGTTGTAACAACCTGTCTGATGTGTGGCCATGAGGATACGAGTTTGGAAAGGATTTGAGAGTCTAGATTAGGGTAATTCTGCTGAACAGTGAATCTGAGCTTTATGGAAACTTTGGCACTTTGATGGAAATCTAACAATGTGGTCATGCTGCTGGCTTGAAATATGAATATCAGGAGTGGGTTGCAATGATTCCCTGCACTCCTATGAGAAGGGGAGAGGAGGGAGCATTTTTGATACATGCACAGTGTCATTCTTAATTTTTTTTCATTTCTTCTCTGTTCATCATTTACACATTAAATATTCTACCTATGAGCCAGAGTGAATGTGTTAAAACTAACAAATCATACCAAAAGCTTTTTGTTTTGTTTTAAAAGCTTTATTCATTGCAGCAATAAATCTTTGTTGCGTTCTGAGCTATGGATTCTCCTGCACTATGGAGTGAATAATATTCATGATAGTGGGCTTGACTTAACTCCCTTTTAATAAGTATAAAGTAAGAATTCTACAAGCTCGAAAGGGATTGCAGAACAACAAGACAATTGAGTTTGGTTGTTTTTTGTTGTTTTGTTTTTGTCTTTGTCTTTGTTTTTTCTTTTCCTAAGAAGTAATACAGATTAATTTAAGACCTTTTATAGCTTCAGAGTTTGGCTAATGTTGCTCCACATTGATGAATGGCAAGTTATTGTTGTTATTATTATTAGTTATTAGCACTGTCTGTAATATCTTTTATTTTTGTAACGTAATCCCTAATAAAATGGGAGATGTGTGAGATTTGCAAAAGGGATCCATTGATATGTTAGTGGAAGATGAAAGCAGCAAGCGGGACAGTTTCTTGAGCAAATTGCTGGGAAAATATCCTTTGGCTTGAAAGGTGTGAACGTGTCATCCGGTATTAATGAGTATGCCCTGTTGTAATTGCTCCCGGTCAAAACCACACATGTCATGATGATAAGCATCATGCATTTCTGCAGGACACTGATCACAGTAGTTGCTGCTACAAATTGGCATGAAATGACATTGAAGTCAGAGATCAGAGCTTTGCCATTTTAGTTCCTGAGTTTGCATCCCTTGCATTGCAATCCTCTCCTGCCCCTGAGAACAGCAACCTGTAAGCAAATTGGGAGCAAATACTAAACTGGATATGTACATTCAACATCAAGGTCTGCCATTTAAAACAACCATACCATTTTTACACAGGCTCATGATTCCTAACCCCAGGCTTGCAGCTTCAGGGATATCAGAGCCTGACAACAACTCACTAACTGTTAACTTTTGTGGGCAGGCATAGTTCTGGCCACAGAATGAACAACAACAATTGCTCTGAGATTAGTTGTCCAAGAAGCTTCCTAAACCAAAGCAGCCAGAGCAGACAGGGTTTGATCCCAAGTATGCTTCCCGATAACCTTTTCTGGTGGATGGGCTGTAGAACTGGCTTTTATTGTCTATCCTATTTTTAACTGTTGAACACCACTTTTACATCCTATAGCTATAGGAGCAGAGGTGGGAAACCTCTCCTTTCATTCCGTGTGTATGCTGCGTTCCTCTTCTTTTTTTGTCTGTTTGAAGCACTAGAGAGGGCAGATCCATAACTTCATTCTTGTGTCAGCTGGAGATAGAAATGATAAGTGAAAATAGAAATCTCTCTCTCCCAGTGTGCTGGGGAGTGCCAGAAGCCGCCCGATGCTTGCTCTGGAACAGGGTGTATCTGAGTGCTCCTTTGGGCATCATCTTCTGGTGGAGATTTCAGTTGGCAAAAGGTAACCTCAAGCTATCAAACAATAAAATCTTCCTGAGCTCATTCTTTTTGTTTGCATTGTTAATGCTTCTGTGCAGACAATTTCTTTTCTTTTGGTGGAAAATTATTAAATTTATCCTTTTTCTTACTACTTGAAGTGAGACAAATTGCCCGTGCAATCTCATCCCCACCTGGCTATCGTGGGCTGAGTTTGTAATTATTGCTTCCATGCCTTATGTCTAGCTGCTTTGGAAGGAAATTTTAAATAATTCTGTTTGGGACACAGAAATGTCAAAGGTGCATTTTTGCCTGCTCCATGTGCTTCATGTGCTTTCCTGTGTCAGAGCCTGATGGGTACCATGCCACCTGCCATCTGCCTGGTGAGCTGCATGGAGAGGGGGATGGTCTGTCTTGCCACTCTGTCTCACACTGTCATGGATCAAGTGAAAAAGAAACATCTTATTTCTGTGATCCTTGACGTTTTTGGATATCAATGAGCTGGAAAGATCAAAACAAATTATAAACACTCACCGTGGCACTATATTGTTGTGGCTAAGGAGCATGTCCTTGGAGCTACGTTGGCCCAAGAGCTGACAGGGATCAGACAGTGACCACAAAAATGCCAGTGTGGTCTCTGATTCCCTTCTTGTGACATGGCGTGAGCTATCAGCTGGGGTTTTGCTGAGTACAGATCACTTATCCTCACTTTGGCCTTGCTGACCCATTTACAAGCCTGGAGCAAACCTCATCCTTGCCTGTATGAGTGTGGGCTGAATGCAGGTGAAATCTTAATAATCCCTCTGAACCCTTTGGTTCTTCTGGTTCACCACTGTAAGGAAAAAAAGGATGATTTCTGTATAAACAGAGAGATGAGTTGCAGCTTCTTCATCTCTCACCTGAAACAGGCTGTATAAGTGACCTGGAGGGAAGCAGACGTTTTAACCAAACATCTGAATGGTGGATGGCATTAAAAACACTGGTTGTAGGAGATGCTGTGCATTAGTGTGGGCCTTTAAAAGTTGGAACCACTTGTACAGCTAAGTACAAATAGCCTGAGTTTCAAGGTTTTAAAATTTTGCTTTAAGGATTGAACATAGATCTAGTGATGCTGGTGAGAAATTGTTTTGTTTTGGTTTGGTTTTTTTCACTGAAGAAAGCACTAAGTGCTTCCTAGCATCTCAGCCTAGCATCTCAGTTGTGTTTACCAGGTTCTCTGTAGATACAGCAAATTTGCCATTACTTAATTGGGTAAGTGTGTCTCAGACTGCAGCATGGGGAGGAACCTGTGCATAGGGGAGGTGAGGGAGACAGGGTTTGATTCCATTGATGACTTGGTTATTAGGAAAATTGAAGCTAATACACCATATTGATTTGCCAAGTCTTTGCTGTCTATTATTTAATCCTCTCAGTGCACTTATCCACTTTCCTGTAAAAAGAAATAAAATTATTTGCACTTTTTTTGGCATAAATTTTTCTAGAAATTGAAATTAAGCCAAAAAAATAAGGTGATAAAAAATCATGCAAGGAGGATACAGAGAAGAGGACTTTCTTCTCTTTATGTCTGTGATCAAAGGAATGGAGTCTGTGTATCTGCTATAAAATCCTCCAAAAGCCATTGATAGCACTCTCTTTCTCATTGCAGGTGTCAAGGATAGTGGTTTCAATTGAGACTGACCTATATTTTATAGAAGAGTGAAGTAATTGATTTTAATTAAACTCTGCTCTACTTGGAGCATTAATTAGCTCATTGGCTGTTTTCCAATGAATCCATCCTTTTCTAAACGTCTTATGTCATCAATAACAAGGAAATTGTTTGTTTCCAATTATTAATCTAATTTATTAAATACCTTTCTTATAACTAAGAATCTTTATTCTCCTGTCTACATAGTCTGAAACATACTCAAGTGAATGTCTACTTTGGCTGTTTTAAAATCATTTTTAAGTGTCTAGTGGCCACATTTAAAATCCATAAGATAAAACTATGTTATAAAAGATGCCTTATATGATGTCTCTGGTGGGACTACTAACGTATAGTTTACAGAAAAGCTTTGAGCTAACAAGGTCATTTCTCAGTACAATGTTTTGTAAGGTTTTAAAGGCTGCAAGACTTGCCAGCTCTCTACTTAAGGAAAAAAAAGATCCACAACACTTGACCACTTTCAGAATTATTTGCAGACAGCTTTTTTCAAATGGTTTCTGTTGACATTCACAAGATTAGATATTCATTGCTCCTGAATGGGTGGTTCTATAGCAGCTCTTCCCCAAGAGGAATCCATATCCTTACAGGGAAAAGTGGGGAGCTTTGTGTTTTCAGTGGATGCTCTTGAAGTCCCTCTCTATTAAAAGAGAAGTTAATATTTGTTACTGGTTAAACAATGGACAGTTTGCATTAAAGGGATTGGCTCAAAATTCCTGAAGGAGAAATTTTCAAAGGTTTAAACTTAATAATGCTTGAATCCAGTCCCCAGAGCTGTGTAAATGTAACCTGCAAGCATAGCTAAACATCCATGGTGGTTGCAAGATTTGCCAGAACAAGAGTGTGATTTTAGCACAAGTGTTATGCCTTTTGATTTGATGGCATTCTTCAGATTGTATTTTCCATAACTGTGTCATTCCTTACTTATTGTATTTTATTTTCTCTTGGGAGAAAGGAGACTCAGGTCTTTAATTACCGGCTAATGGGGCAGCTCAACTATGAAAGTCTCTGTATTGCCTTAGTCCTGACTGCTCCTAGTTCGCTGCAAAGAACAGACCAGTTTTGACTGATAAGAGGATAATTCTACTGAATGAGATTTCATTTACCCCTGGTTTTCATCACTATGATTTTGGGCTCAAAGGAATTACCAGTTATAAATCCAATTTAAAAAGGAAATGTCAAATATTATGTCCACCAGGATGTGATCTGATGTCTTTTCATATGAAAGATCATTTTTCTGTGGAATTGTGCATCTTGGGTATTGGAGCACGTCCCTGTCAGGTCCTGTCCAAAGAGGATGTCCATGAGTTCTGGGAGTGCTGGGGTGGAGAGACGCAGAAGTTTTTTGGATGGGACCTAAGAGGAACAGAGGTGTCTCAAACCAGATATAGGAGGTCTCTTTAGCTGAGAGTCATCTTACATGGGTAAATGTGGCCCTCTGACAGGGAGGTATTTGGCCAGCAGTGTTTGCTAACCATCAGGCTACTGATTATATTTACTTGTGCATTCCCTTTTGCATTGACCATTGGAGAACCCAAAGCAATTTATATTTGAGATTAGTAAGGGATAATAACAAACATTTAATACACAGAGTCTGAGGCACCATAAGGGATTGACATGAACTTTTCTGAAATCTGAACCTGTAATCATGATATTCCCAGCATTCAGTTTATACTATTGTCAGTAGCAATCTGAATTCTGTTAATTGGTAGTAATTTTATGCTTGTCTGTGAATTTTGCTGGTGGTAATTTTCTTGCTGGATTGTGATAATGGAAAGACTGTATTTGTGTGGGGAAAAAAAAAATATCTTTTTTAAAGTTACACTACCACATAATCTTACTTAGTTTGGAGGCATCATTAATTGGTTTATTTTAAAGTAGTGCTTTTTAACACATTTCAATTAAAATACTAACATATTCAACTGCTTTTCCTCCTCTTTGTTTTATCTCATCTATTTCAGTGACTCATTTCTCATGTTTCCATGAGTGCATAATCGGATCACGCAGCCCACCTTTTTCTCACCTTGCTCTTTATTCTCTCAAAACTAATTTTATTCTTCTCTTAGCAATTCAAAATATGAGGCTTCAAAAGATTTTAAGAAAAAGGGATGAGAGGGGGGAGACAAACTGGAAGAAAATGATACATCCATAGGCAATTGCAGAGGAAAGTTTGGGGAATCTTTCAAATCTGTTTTCACAATTTTTTAAAGGTTAAAATTAAAGAAGCACAGGGCAAAAGTTCATAAGGTTTTACTATTTGAGTAAACATAGTTTTGAGCCTGCTCACTGTAGTGGTGTTAGTTTGTTCATTTCCTTATGCACCCATGAATCTCAGCCCATGAGGTTGAAGGACTCGTCACCACAACGTATGGTCCCCAGGCATGCCAGTCCTGAGAGAACTGCCATTTGTCAGCAGTTGTTATAATAAGCAGTGAGTTTGAAAAAAATTTTTTCCACCTCCCAGAAGTTTGAACATCAGCATCCTTTCCCCTCTTCCCTGTAGCAGCATTTGAAATGGGAAATTTAATATTTGAGGCTCTTTAGTTCTGGTGGCTGTGGTTCCTAATGGAAAGCCATGTGTTCAGTGACATTTTTCCCCCCAGATTTTGAAGAATAAATTATGGCTGTCAGCATTTGGGGGCTGAGGCATTTTTGATTCATGCCAGCATGACAAAAAAAGCTGTTACCTATGTCTGATTCATTTCACAGCTCAGTGAGGCCACAGGTAGCAATCCTGAAGTTTACTATTCAGATCTCACTACAAAGCACTAGATGAGATGCCAAGGATGCTCTACTAAGGAAACAGTATGATACCTTCACAGGCAGAAGCTCAGGCTGATCTGTAACACGAGGTGTGAGAGAGCACAAGGAACATTGTATGCATAGCCAGTTACAGCCTGCGGGGGTCTCTTCCTTGTTAATCTGAAAGTACTGAATTAATTGCAAATTAAAGATTAAATGCATTTCCTTTGTGGGGACATAGGTTTAACGAGCAGAAATAATGAAAGTTTTAGCAAGTAGTATTTCTGTCTGTAGTAAAGAGCTCCATCTGTAATGAAATCTTGCCAGAATATCCAGTTGGACAGGCCAACGGGTTGGGAACTAGCACTGAAGTCCAGAAGCAAGAGTACTGTATATTCTCTGTATCCTGGGAGGATGAGGTACATGATTTGTTCCTTTCTTTTCTACAGATCCTCAGTTGTATGTGCAATTAGATGTACTTGTTTGTTTGTATCTGATCTTGAGTAACATTTGTGGAAATTTAACCTTTATTTACAATGAATTTAAAATAGACACTAAATTCCAGCGTAATCTTTGGGTTTTAAAGTACTAGAGCTGTTTTCTCTGGAATCTGAAGGATATAATTCTGTTGTTTGGTATAATCTTTTTCAGTCATTTCAGAGTTTTTTGATACAATATTATTGTATGGTTTTCTCACAATGTAGTAAATGGTGGGTGGCCCTGAAGTCATGCTTTTGTTCCAAAGAAGAAAACACCTTTCTGTAGGAATAATTCAAAAGAAAATACATATTTTTTCTGACTGATTCAGTGAATTTTGAGTAGGGACTGTGGCCTGGGTATGTATCTATATATAAAATAATGATAACGGGAGATCACTGCAGGCAGAACTGAAGCTGATTTAGAGGTAGAAGAGAGACATTGCTAATGAAAAATATTGATATTGGAAACAAATTCAAGTTGTAGAAAAGGGAGTGTTTTTAAAGTCTTTTGACATTTACATTGTTCATTATCACAGTGACTCTGTTTTCAGATAAATTGTATCTGAATTCAAAGTACAATGAACAATTCAAAGTACAAGGAACAATACACCTCCAGTAGCATCATACTCACATCATCTGGTCTTGGAGCAGCACCAACTTTTAGAATTCTGCTGCTAAGACAGTTCTTACCTCTGAGGTTCATCTCAGGTTCTCTGCATAATCAGCTGCAATTACGAATGATTTTCTAAATTTAAATAAGCTAGAAAATGTTTTTACATAAAATCTAAGTTCTTCATCTCACTGAGTGAGAAAAAACTCTATGTTTATGCCCTAACTCACCTCTAGGAACTAAGAAAATGTGGCAAACAAGTCATGCAACTTCTATAGGTTGCAACTACATGTTTGCCTTCAGATTTGTTTGTGGACTCAAACACATCTACTATAACTGCATGTGAAATAAAGGTTAAGGGATTGACCTTGAGAGCAAGTTGTAGGATCAGGAGAGAGAAAATGAATTGATACAGGCCAATTGAGTTGGAAGAACTTAAAGACCTGGAGAAGAATCACCGATTTGTGTTCCAATCTGAGCAAAGGGTTTAAAAATACAAGCAGAAAAACCAGAATGCTCATAGCTGAATACTGAAAATAGCACAGTTCATGTGATAGGGTGAGGGTCAGGGGAAATGAGTATGTTTATAGGCAAGTAATCACCAATATAGAAAATCTAAAGAAAGCAGAAATGGAAGGTTAAAGTAAGAGCTTTTCAAATGCAGGTGTAATACTTTAGCTGGAAAAATACTACCTGCACATTGCCTTTGTTTGGGCTTTAAGGAAAGTTAAAATAATATGAAATTTAATAATAAGGCTACTAATTAGAGCAACTGTGAAAAACTCAGTTGGAAGAGCAGAAAGAAACAAAACCATGGTTAGCTCATGAAACGTAACAGCAAAGCTAAAGTGCAAGAAGGTGTCCCAGATGGAGCATTGTTTTTTTCCCTGTGCATTGCATCTGGTGCTGCAGACACATGTCAAGATAAAACGTAGTGAATTAAAGTCAAGCATTTGTCTGGCAGTCTGCACAATCTGATTGCAGACTGATTAGGGATTAAATCCTTCTGACAACTGAACCACTTAATAACGGAAGTTTCATAAGGTAGAAGGCTCAAGGCAATTGGACTGTGGAACAATTAATTTTTCTTTTGGTAGAAAAACAAAAAGAAAAGAACACTGAAAAACCCCAGCGTATTCATTGTGGGTAATTTATTTTCTTTGGTGTATTCGAAAACTTACCTTCCTTGCAGAATTAAGCATTTACCTTAAAAATAAAGCATCTGAAGGGGGGAGGAGGGGAAGGAAGCAGTTATTGGAAGCAGCTCAGAGGTGGATTTATAACAGCAGATAGAAAAAGTTGACATCTACCAAACTGTGATGTGGAGAGAGAAACTGGAACCAGTTTCTGGACCCTTTTTAGGTTTGAACCAAGATGATAACTCACAATAATTTCTTCCTTTTAAAGATTCCTTCATCTTCTTGCCCTTCCTCTCATGGAGTTATGCACAGAAAGCCATCAAAAATGAAAGAAAATTTCTTTTCAAACGTGAAAGCATCAGTGATAGCAGAAATCAATATATATCATTAGGAAATTTCTGAAAATAAACTCTGCAGTTTAAACCATGCTTGTTTGTTAGTATGTGCTCAGCTCATTTTTCCCGTAGCTCTGGTTAAGTCTGAGAAAATTAATCTTGAATTACACCAACACTACCAAAACAAAGTGATTGTTCAGCATCACAAAGCTGTATAATTCTAGACATAATGTTAGCATCATCATCAGCAAACACCTCTGTGGGATGTACAGCCAAATTGGGACTATTTGGAGACAATGTTATCTTACTAGCTCTGTCACCTTGAAGCTCTTCTGGTGGTAGCTTCTGCCTCTGTCTTGAACAACTACAAGTTCAGATCCTTAACTGCAGCTTTTCTTAAGCAAGCTTGGCCAGCCACTGATAATCAGACAGGTATCGATTAGGTAGCCAAAAGTTTCCATCAAAACAGCCTGGTTATCTCTGTTCCCAGGGAGTTTGCTTTTCCTTCTCCGTTACTGCTCTTGAGTATGCTGGGTATGCTATGCTGGGTAACCATCTGAAATGTTTCCAATGGCCTGGCCAGACCTCCTTGTTGCATTTGGAGGAGAGATTCAGATTGGACATCAGGAAAAATGTCTTCACTGTCAGGGTGATTGGGTATTGGAATAGGTTGGCCACAGGAGGTGGTGGAGTCACCGGCCCTGGAGGTGTTCAAGGTCTCTTCCAACCTCAATGATTCTGTGATTCTATGAAATAGATCTCTGCAAGCTCAGCAGCCATTTCTTTGAGGCTGTTTCGTTCAGTTTTTTGTAGTTAACAATTCTGCTCATAGAAATTTGGAAATATTGACTTCCAGGGGTGAACTGCCCCAAAGGCATGGTAAGAGGTACAGTGAGGGGGTGACACGATGGATGCCTTCTGCATCCTCTATGATCCTTCTATGATTCTCTGCAGCTTCATAGTGTTGTGACAGCGTTGGTACAACTCGGGCAGCATCAATAGACATGATGTAGGAGAGGGTAGATATTTTCTGGGCAGTGGAGATGGAATGGGCAGGTGATGTTTCTGTGTGTATATTCCTTCAGATTCTACTCATGTCTCAAAGAACAGCTAAGAACCCAAACGTTAATTATTGAATACAGACTAACACTTCCTTTGAATTTGCAACTTGAACCAAACCATCCAGGAGGTATCAGCTGACGGCATCTCAGTGGGGTTGCTACAAGAGTCCTTGAGGGTCATATACTTACTGTCTACGTGTAAGGAAAGCACGGGGAATGCCAAGTTTGTACTTGCCAGCACTTTCTTGTGGGTTCTCTGAGTTGGCTGAGTTCTGACTTGGAGGTATTTTTACTTTCTCTCACTATCTAGTGTTTGAGTGTCTGGCTTTTTCAGTTTAGTATAACTTTTAGTTAACAAATATATAAATTTTCTCCTGGACTGTCTGAAACTTGGCTTGACCTTGGTTAACTGTTTGCTATTTCCCAAGACATGAAATATAATTTAATCATGACTGTTATAATGAAAATTGCCAAGAGAATCTCATGTAATTAATTATTTACTAGTATAAATATTTTCTGTGCAAATGAGAGAGGTGACTTGAAAAATATAGTTCTTCTGACCCACATATCAGATTATTTGGGGGACAGATATAAGCAAACTCTTTTTTACCATCTTCTTTCTTAGCAGACTAAAGATGTCATCATCTTTATCCCTTGCTGTAAGATTTCTGGGGTCTTGCACTCGAATCTCACAGGGGAAATGAACACTTTATTATAGTTCCCGTGTTATGGCTGGATAGCAATAATTAGATATTGGGAGAATTTTCTAAGAGTAAGATAAGTGAAATTCTGCAATAGATTGCCCAGGGAAGTTGTGGCATTTCTGTCAGCTGAGGTACATAAGAACAAGTTAAACAGGTAAATTATTTGTTCAGCTCAAGTGATCTGGCATAGTAAATAATTCCCAAATCTGAAACACTGTGTGGCAACATCAACAGTTGACATAAATCTGGGGACTCAATTATGTCCTCAAAATTTCAGACAAGCCTGTCATTAAGGGTAATTTAACTGTCTACTCATTGCAGTTATTTTCACACCCCTTAGTCCCTCTGCAAACCTTGTGTTTTGCAGTGTCTAGGTATGGAGAAAGGCAATACAAAGTTTCTGTGATGCGTGGATGGGAAGTTAAATTGGGAAACAAGCAGAGTGATGTTTTAGAAGTTGTGGTTTTGGGAAAAGCAGCATATTGTTGTCAGAGAACAAGAGAGAACCTGAAAACCTACATCTTATTCACACAGGTTCCTTTGACTCTGCATGATGATGGATAAATAATTTTAAAGCTTTTATTCTGTTCCTACTTCCACTTTTGTCTGTTTGTTTACAATATTACCTGGGACTTTTTATTTTCTCTGTCTCTACAGGGCTTTGTATAGAACAGTCTTAGACTGTAGCTGGAATTCCTGAGTTTCACTGAAAATGATAAATATTAATTGCAGTGAGGATGATCTCTTGCTGTGCAAGTATAGAGTACCAAGCAAAAGGTATCCCATTGGATTGAAGATCTGCTTAAATTTAATGACATTATTAACTCTTAGATATCTCATCCCAAACACCAATATTCTCCAAGCAATGTATTCCATCAGGAAACATCCACCCAAAACAGTGTCCCTGCCATGGTTTTTGCATATATCCTTTAGCAAATGACTTAATAATAGCTGAACATAGGGCAAAATTATTTTCTTGCAAGTTGAAAGAATGACTGTCATTGCACTGAGCAAGAGAGTGCCAGGCAACGTGAGGCACTGCTGTTTCACTCTGAACTACAGCACAGAGCAAGGTCTCATGAGGTGAAATGGAGAATCTGGCTGACTCTTATTAGAAGTTTCTCAGTAGCAAAGCCTATCAATCTCTAATGGAGCACTAGAGATATCAAGGTATAGGTTGGGCAAATCAAGAGTAAATGTACTGTAAAGAGTAATTTTTTACTGGAAGAAGAGAGGTGGTCAGGGCAATTCTCTGGTCTGTTCTTTTATATATTTCTGTAAATAAAAAGGATGTTTTTATCTATAATTTATACTTAACTATAGCACATAAAAATATTTGTCTACTTTATAAGTACTTCAGGACTGATGTGCTGTTTTTCACTGCAGCTATTACATTATTGATCTTTCTAGGGCAGATTGTGCCACCCAGCAAAATTTACTTATAACGTGCTCAAACTAACCCAATAACATCAAACAAACCCTCACAAATAAGCTGACGACATCAAACAGAACCTCACAAATAATCAAAAAAGCAACAGCTTTAAAGTTTCAGTCAGTAGCAGAACTGGGTTGTTATCTAGTTCTTCCTTTATGTAGGCTTGTGAATATGGCTTTAGTATGAGTAAGTGTTGTAGATATGGGAAGAACTGTGTGTTATAAAGGACAGGGTGGGTGCATGGACTTGAATACACTTTCAAAATATATTATTGCAACGTATTTAGCATTCTGCCTTTCAGTTTGACTGCAGAAATTTGAGAGTGGAGAGTTCAGCTGCTTATTCTGGACCAGTAGATGAATTTTGTTATCTCAAGTTGGTATCAGTTTGATTATTCCTGAATTTGTGGTTACAGGTTTACCAATATAATTAGCTGTAATAATAACCCAATATAATAATAATAAAAAAACCCCTAGCTTCAGATCCTAGCTGACAGAAGCATTGAGCTGAGCTGCCTCAGAAGAGAGTACTGAAATTTCTGTCATGGATTGTTCTACAAACTCTAGGTTGGCACCTAGCAATGTGTGATTATTTCAACTTCTGCTGCAGGACAACTTCACTAGATGTCATTGTATAAAGACTTATTTCATCTAGCATTGTATTTGTTAGTGTAAGTATTAAAGACTCTTACCACAAGGTCTTTAAGAAATCACAAATCTTGAGGGAATTTTTTTTTCTTGAAATTTGAAATGTCAACATCTTAAAAATAAGTTATTGACCCATTTTTGCCATCACTCTTGCTGTTACCATTGAATTAGTGGGCTAGTTTGTTCTGATAATTGTTTTTAGCTTCTCAGTTTTAAAAGTGTAACATTAAATTGATAAGAACATTCCAAGATGTGAGGCATTTTGGCTTTATTGGCCAGCAAACCAATAGACAACAGTACACTATACAATAGTATCTAAGTGCCATTGCTAAACAGGCACTAAATTATGTGAAATAAACAGTACAAGCAGTGGCAAGACATTATCATGAAGAAGCTCCATCCTTAGAGCTGCTTAAAGGTTATTTTTCTCAAAAGAATTTGCAAGTCAGAAGACTTCTTGCAATAGAGAGAAGGCCTGATTTCACAGGAAAGATAATTTTAAAATCACTGTTCCTGAAAAATCACCTTTTTTTTTTTACATGAAATAGTAAAAAGTTTAAGGAAACTTTTGTGAAATCTGAGACAATCGGGGCTCTATTCCCCAAAGCATTCACAAAAGTGAAGCAGCAGTGAGCTAAATTCATGTTGTTGATATACAGAGAAATAGAGAAGCACCACTCAGTTTTGTGTCAGGGTTCAAGCTGCATTAGGGGAATTTGAAAGCTCTGACACACATTTCAGCAGGCAAAATGAAGCAGTTAGCATCATTTATCTTTCACAGATGCTCAGATTCACAGCTCTACGCTGTGTTTCTGGGGAGTGCAGTGAGTCACTGCTTCCCAGTTGTATTCTTGAAGATGCTGATCCAGCCTGGGGTCAGGAAGGGCAAAACTAAATAGGTTGTACTTTCCAGGAAAGTACGTTCAAATGTCAAGCATGTTAGCTGCATGCAAAAGCAAGGTGAAGACAACAACAAGCACTCCAGGTAATCAGAAACTGGAAAGTCAATGGAGTGATAAGCAGATGGCATTTTTCTTATTAATTCTTTCAGACTGCTGTGCTGAGTTGAAAGTTTTGACCTCATGTTGGGTTGTTTTTGAGTGTAAAAGCTGTCTGAATGACAAGCATTGCCAAGAAACTTCCATAACAGGCAGCATGGAAAAGACCAGGGAATAAAGAAACACTTTTCTAGTAGCACTGCTCATGTTCTCAGAGCTAATCACCTTTTTAAGAGCTAGTAAACGTGACAAAAATATTCTGCAGGAGGTTCCTCCAGTGCCCTATGGAGGTAGGTAGCTCCTGTATTTTTAATCGTGTCTCTTGGCATGCATAAAATGGAAAGCTCTACTCTTGAAAACGACAATAATTTAAGCTGAATACTGGATGTTGCAAATGGAGTTATTCATATGCATGTTTTACGTTCTGAAAATAAATTAAGACAGTTAATGTATTTGTTTTGATAAAAAAATACAAAAAAGCCCCAGCAAAACCCCCAACCCTCAATGCTTTTTTGAAGCAGTGACTTTGTTGTGTCAAAGTTACCAGGATATTTTTAGTACAGTGAAACTCTTAACCCTTGTTAGTGTCAGTGAGATTTTATCATAATTTATTACTGATTTTTCCTGGCTTAGCTGTCTTAAAGCCTTTCTGTCAATATAGCAGTTTGAAACAAACACCTTCAACCTTGCATTCTTCATGTTACAAGGTGGACAGGAATAGTCTGTTCTCCCTGTTCATGCTGAACAGGATTGAAATTCCAGCAGATGTTCAGGAAAAACCCTTTTCTAATGGTGAGGACTTAGCAGCTTTGGGATAGACTATATGGTCAGGGTATGGTGTTGTCAGGGCTGCTGAGTTGGAGAAACGTTTCTTGTTAATGACAGTCATAACTGAGCCTGCCTTGGTGTAGGGGCATGGACTCTACGACCTCTTCAGGTACCTGCCAACCACACATTTCCATGCCTGTGTGACCGCATTTAAAGATTTGTGCCAGGTGATCGTTTTCCATTTAATATATTCTTTTGCCTTTCCACTTGTCAAAATGAAAAATAGCCCGTTGTGGCACAGAACTGTTCCAGATGAGACTGTCAGCCAGAAAGCTCAATGCCACAGGAAAGCTGCTTTGCACATACATCCTTTAGGAGATTAGCTCTGTGGCCAGTATACCAATCCCAAATCCTCAGAAATTATAAAGAGGACTTGTAGAAGACAGTCACAGCTTCACCAAAATAAAATGTTTGCCTTATCCTCAGCATTTCCCTAGTACTCTCTGGTCAGTAAAATCTGAATAAATGGGCTGTTGCTATTCTACATGTGTGGCATCTCTTCAAAATGCACAAAGGTTTCACTGTGAACAGAGATGGGGGCTCAGGTGTCATGGAGAAACAACTGTGAGCTGGTGCATTCATTACATGTTCTTCTGTCATGGTCACTATAGGGGCATAAAAGTCTTCAAGGAGCAAATACCAATAGTTTACGCTACAGAAAAAGACAAGCAATTGCCAGAAATGTTTTGTTCTCCAAGCCAACCAACCGATGGATTGAAATCTTTTTGAAAATTGGACTGGTAAAGTAGCTTAGTCCGTATCACTTAGAAAACAGTCTATTAAAATAGAAAAAAAAGCAAGAAGAAAATGTGTAAGTTCCTTTATATCCAAAGTTTCCCTAAGCCTCGACATTTTAGATAATGTCACACTTCTGTACCGATATGCTTGTCAGGATAACAAGTGTTTTGTGATTAATAACCAGAAAAGAAGTTTCTGGGGATTAGGTACTTCACAAATAATTCTAAATAGCTTCATGTAGCAGGTTTCATGCTAATACTCTTTTGATCCACGTCTCTAGGAGCCATAAACCAGCTTCAGTCCATTGCCTTCTGTAAAATAACCCTGATTTATACTGGCTGAGAAAAGTTCCTTTGCATTGTTGGAATTGTTACTGCCTAGTAACCATGGATTGGCAATGTGCCCTTGTGGCTAAGAAGGTCAATGGTATTCTGGGGTGCATTAAGGAGAGTGTGGCCAGGAGGTTCTCCTTCCCCTCTACTCTCTCCTGGTGAGGCTATATCTGGAGTATTGTGTTCAGTTTTGGGAAAGACAAGGAACTATTGGAGCGAGTATAGCAAAGGGCTACAAAGATGATGAGAGGAGTGGAACATTTCTTTTATGAGGAAAGACTGAGAGATGTGGGTCTGTTTAGCCTGGAGAAGAGAAGACTGAGAGGGGATCTTAACAACGCTTATAAATATCTAAAGAGTGGGTGTCAAGAGGATGGGGCCAGACTCTCCTCAGTGGTGCCCAACAGACAGGACAAGGAGCAATGGACATTAGATGGAACTTCCTGTGTTCCAGTTTAACATGAGAAAAAACTTCTTTACCTTGTGGGTGACCGAGCACTGGAACAGGCTGCCCAGAGAGGTGGTGGAGTCTCATTCTCTGGGGACATTCAAACCCACCTGGATTCAATCCTGTGCCACCTACTCTGGGTGAACCTGCTTTTGCAGGGGGGTTGGACTAGATGATCTCCAGAGTCTTCCAGTCCTGACGATTCTGTGGTTTCATTGCACTAGCTATGAAAAACAAGCAGCAGCAACCAAGGCTTATTTCTAGTTGTGTTAAAGATGTAGCAGTGCAGTAAGGCAATGTGTTCTGGAATGAACTGGGCTGCCAGAACTTACATTCAGTTTGCAGATGGGGCAGCGTTTGGGGGCTGGAGGTGTTTAGCAAATGGAGACCCTGCTACTGGAAATTAGTTCCATAGTTCATAGCAAACTTCCACTTCTTGACTTTCCAGAGGGAAAGCAGGATTCTACTTACATAGAATAATAAGGAAACGCGTTACTTACTCAGAGCTTTAGTGGACTGTTAGAAGAAAGTGGCAGCCCTTGCTTGGCCTTTGTTATTATCACAGCTTCTTTTCAAAGTGGATTTCATACATTCAGAATCCTGCAGCCCTTATATGATGCAGTGATTACCCATAAAAGGGGACATATGCATCCAGACGTCGTGTTGTGAGCCATGCTAGATTACTCAATTTACCTTGTTGTAAAACTGGATCAATTAGTTACCTTCAAAGCATCAAACTCAACTGTGTGTATAATGGTATGTAATGAGTAGTGACAGAACACGATTTATGGCAGTGAAGTCAAATGCAACTACCTGACTGAACCCAGCATGTGTTATTGCCCTGAACTGATGTGTTGTACCACACAAATTTCATTTACTCCACCCTTTCACAATTTTACAAAACTGCAAAACCATAAAAAGTCTTAATAAAAATAACAGCACAGAGCACTCAGAATTACAGAGTGATACTGTTCCTTATTCTTTCTTAAAATAACACCTGGATGGGTGCCTACTACAGTCACTGATCTGTAGGACTGTTCTCAGTGTTTTGGCTGTCCCATTCTGCTGTTGCCTTCTCCGTGCTGTTTCTCACATAGCCACAGTCTTCAGCCAGAGCAACCTTTGATGCATCCCTGGAGGTTTTAAGGATAAGAAAGAGGCTGAACTCTGCTTGGTATTCTCAAGCATGAACAGAAGATCCATAGCAGTGATACAGACTTATATATAGACTTATGAGCTAACAAATTATTGCTTAATTATATATCACTTAAAGAGCTAACAAATTATTTTGCAATTTCCCTGAGTCCTCTAGGTTCACCTCCTTTTCTTTAGGCTTCTACTGCTAGGCTAGATATAATGGGATCTCATCTTGATATGCAAAACTGTCTTGGAGTGTGTGCATGATCTCTCAGTGCTTCAGCCATCAGGCACTTTGTTTCAACTGGGAAATTATTGTCAGTTTTCAGTGTTAGTTTGCTAAAATTTCTGAACACTGGTACAAGAAATCAAGACAAAACCAAGACTAAAACACTCTAGACCTGTTCCCCTCAGCTACTTTGTCACTGGGAAGCATTATTTGGCTATTAAGCAGCAACAAAAAAGGATTCCTGCCCGTGCTTATCCTGTTTCTCTTGTGCAGCCACTCTTATTCTTTTGCTGATCCAATAGTAGAAATGAACATGCAAGACCTATATTTCTCTTCCAAGTTCTTAAGGCCTCGAGTCTCTGACTTTTTCCCTAATCTGCCATGACTGTGTTTTTCTGTGCCCAGTTGGACTTGTGACATCTGTGAATCCCAAAGAAGAAACTAAAGATTTTGGTCTCTGTAGGTAAATATAGGTCCCTCTATGTTAAGGCTTCCACTAGAATATGTTAGCAATGACTAATTAACCATTTACTTAACTATTGAGTTAATGGCTATTTAATTAACTTTTTAGCAATGGCTATTAACTATTATTTATTTTCACTGATATACTACTGCCTTAGTTGTGTGAGAACAGTCTATAATGTCACATGGATATGTTCTTAGTACAAAACACTGATTTTTAAGATACTAGAATTAACACATGATTAGTCCTTGTGTATTACATTATGTGGCTCTTTCGTGATTATAAGAATTTATCTATGCTCAGAAGTCTTGCTTATCCGCTCTTCAGGCACAGTTCCAGTGTAGGTTACACTAAATAGGAAAAAGACACTTTTAAAGCTGAATTAGAGAGCCTAGCATGGTAATTATTCTTGAGTAGCTATTTTGGTGAACTTCCAAATGCAGACAAATCCTAAGTGTTCAATTAAATACAACCACTGAATATGTTTACTGGAGCTGCTCTGTTATAGTAACCACTGAATACATTTTTTGGGAATTGCTCCATTAAAGGAATAATGGTTGTTACTTTTCAGGACTGTATCTGTCTTGTCTTATTTCTTATCTGTCAGCCAGACTTCACTCTGAATTAGACTGGCCCTTCAGTATAGAAAGCAAGGCTGCTAGAATGCCATCTAGAAGCAGGATGAGATTTGCCTTGCTTCGAAACAGGCAGTTTTGTGGCCCAGCAATTACAGGCTGTATGGAAAACCAAAACTGGGGGACCTGTGAAGTATGGGGCATTGGCATGGGGCTCAGCTCCAATGTCTACAGCCCAGTCACTGCTTCTGTATTTTGTGCTTGGATTTCTCCTTCTTGGGGATTCATTTCCACATACTTTCCCAAGGATTAATTGCCTTGAAATCCTTGTGCAAGCAGTGTGTGAAATAGACACAAATACACAAATCTGTACAGGAAGGTTTTAGACACCTCCTGGAACCTTGAGGTGTACCTTGATAGGCTTCTAATTTTGGATCACGACTGCATCTGTATCAATAGTGGATTCACCAGTTTGGGGATAATACTTTTTCTTCAAAAAATAAATTTTCAGCTAAACAGACACTTCCATATTTTGACTCTTTGTTTTATCAGCTTCTAAATTATAAAACAGCTTTAAACAGCAAATAAAATTATTTCATCTTGAAAACACTGAAAGAGATCTTAGTCTTTTCTATTTTATAACATTTTAAATTAACTATATGAAGAAAGTGAAAGAATGCCCCGAAACTTTTAGCTCAGTTTTTAATTTTGCAATATCTACCTTTCATACTAAAAAATGTTAACAAATTGTTCTAAAACTGTCACTCAGTGCTGTCACTTCTCAGGCTTAACATTTATTGTGCCTGCAGACTGGGTACTGAGAGGGAATCTTGACTCAGCTGTGATCATCCTGGCAGACATGGCTTGGATCCTCACTGCAAGACAATTCCCTCTATAACAGCGAGAAGGGGAAATAACATGCAAGGCAGAACCAAGTATTGCAGCATGTTTAGAAAGTCACAGAAAAACATACTGTACCCTTTATAAATTTGTGGATGATATTAAAGGAGGAGGAGGAGTTGATATGCCAAAATGTTGAGTTTCATTTCAGAGGGGTCTTGAGGATGGGACAATGAGAAACCTGTGAAATTCAATGGAAGTGTTTTGCAGGTGTGGTAGAGTAAGTCCATGCATCAGTGTAGGATGGGAACAGTCCTGTAAATATAAAATGAAAAAAATATGGCAAAATGGCTTTTGGTTTAGAATCTGGCAGAGTGAGTTCCCTAAGACATATTAGTGTTTAATGAAACCATTAGCATGATGTAATATCAACCTCATTTGTGCTTTTCAATGTAGCCTCCCAATATGATTTCATGTTGTTCTAGTTTAATTGGTTTTGTCAACTTGAGAAGTTTATTTGAGGAATAGAAGATGAGAGTCTAAAAGATTTGCTATATGTTAAACAAACCGTGACTCTGATAACTCAGCTTGTTTCATATGCAAGGGACAGAATTAATGATATTTTAGATGGGTCTGGAAAATTACATTTGCTAACCCTCTGACCTCATGATGGAGAACCCATCATTGCCATTAAGTTTTAAAAATGCAACGTCTGGTATGCTAAGAATTCAGAAATTATATTAACTCTATTAAAATGAAGTTTTAATGTCCTTAAACAATTAAAGCTCAAATATTATATGTCTGTTAATGAATTTCATAAATATTTATAAGGTGCAATTAAAGTGTTCAGTCCAAAATGAATAAGGAAAGAGTTCAGCTGCCTTTTGCTTAGTTCGAAAGAATTGTGTTATAAATTGGAAACTACCTGTCTATCTGTTGCATGCAATTCTGTATCCTTTTACCATAGTAAATCAGAAGTAATTATATTAATATGAAATTATAGCAATGTGAAAGCAGTAAATATGAAATATCCTACACAATGTTTTTATTGGCTCCACTCGGTCTACGCTTTGGCACCAGAAAGGCTGGTATAGATACAATGATATGAGAGAAGCAGAGATACAGCAGATTGTACTGGCAAGTTTAAATCACTACTTGTTCCTGGATGGGCAGGAGGGTACTAGAATTTTCAATTTTTTATAGTCGTGGTGCAATATTTAAGAGCAGCATAGCGAAATCTTTTCAGTGAGGTCCATCTTATATTCAAATGCCCTTCTTGTAGACTGGAGTGACATTTGCTTTCCTCTAGTCCTCAGGCACCTCTCTTGTTGCTCACGACTTACCAAAGATGATGGAGAGTGGCCTAGAAATGACTTCTGCCAGCTTCCTCAGCACCTGCGGGTGCATTCCATTCGGACCCATCGATTTATGGATGTCCAGATTGCTTAATTCATCCCTAACCCAGTCCTCATCAAGCAAAGCAAAGTCCTCCTTCATCCTGACTTCCCCTGGGGCTTCAGGGGTCTGGGGCTCCTGAGGAGAGTCTGCAGCAGTGAAGACAGACTTTGATATCTGTCTTGGGAAGCTCTTGGTTGGCATCACACAACTGCATTCCTACATTAATGAGTTTTCATTGTATCTTTAAATACTCTTGCTATTCACCCAAAACCTAACTTATCATTTCTGCCTTTTTTTTTCTTTTTAAAAAATCCCATTTCAAATAATATATCTTAGTTGCTCTGCCTTGTGTATTTGAGTTTCCTTACCATAGCTGCTGGATGGCAAGTGACTTAGCAGATGAGCCTCTGTTTTTCTCTGCCAATAGCTTGCTGCATCACTGCTGCTAAACAGCAAACCTCAATGCATTAGTAATTGCTTCCCAGATGTGAGTGAAATGCTTATAGCAAGTGTTTGGAAACATTAGCAGATGAACATAAGCAGCACCCTTACAGACAGCACTCTGCTGTTTTACACAAATTACAAGTCCTCTTCTAGACTGGTAACAGATGGAGTTTTCTGAGCTGTATTTTTCCTCTTTGATTCCTTAGGTCTTGCTATAGCTGCCTGAGTTTCAGAGTTGGGGCTGATACAATTTTAGAGATGTACAAAATATTCCCTTACTGGAGAAAGTAGAACAGGTTTGCTGATATAAGAGAGGTTCCACTTTGTTTTAATTATGTGAGAGATCAATAAGGAGACAATTTTATTAATTTAATCAAAGTTACTGGTTTAGTTTCCTGCAGTTATTTACACAAGGATAGAAGTACATTGCATGGTTTTTGGCATTTATGGATGAGCACTGTATCTTCAACAAAACCTGTATATGAGTTTTGCATACCGTAAAATAATTAAAACTCTACAAATGCTGAGGTTTAAATCAGAGCTGACTGATCACCTTTAATTTTAGTGTCTTAATGGCTGCATTTTGAATAGAACATAGGTACGTTTGTGTTTTGAATAGAACATAGGTACCTTAGTTAATCCAGGTTTTCTTCATACAGAGAAAAAAATATGTAAAAATCTCTAAGACTTTGCTCCAAAAAAGCATCCAAGCTCAGAGATTAATTCAGGCAACTAACAATTCTACTGAAGTTGGTGATACTATTACTTGCTTGAAGTCCTGTTTGCATTGAAAGGGTTGGTGTATCAAGAGCTTAATCTTGCAATAACTTTTTCTTGCATCAGGAGAAAAACATTTGGATGGAACATAAATATTTCCCCAGCTTCTGATTCTCAGAAGACACAACAATCTGCCTTTCACTTTTGCAGCTGACACAGTGTATTCAAAGATCCCAAATCACTTCCCAGGCTGTGTGGGAATTATTTCCATCCAGAGCGAAGTAGGACATTACTTACACCACTAGGGATAATGAAATGACTGGATGTATTTAAATCATAGTAAATGAGGGCAAGTTTTGGCATTATTTTTAGATTTTATCTAACAGAATTTGTTTATTTCTTTACTCCCCAGAATAAAAAGCACCCAAATTTTAAGAAGGGCTTTTTGAAGTCATACAATGAATACGAAGCAATCTTAGGGGTAATTATAAGAAAGGAATAATTACAAAGTATTTTGAATTGTGAAATTTTTCATCTCCCCTCTGTTTTGCCAAAACAGCATTTTTGAAGTGGAAAAAAATATTGAAAAATTGTGAAAAAGCTTCAGTTTGAAGTCTCTTGCCTAAGATGCTCCTTTTTCTATAATGACTCAGTGAATGGAAGACTGGAATGAAGTTTGTGAAATTGGTGTATAAAAATACATTTAAAGTTTGATATTGTTATCTAGATTTCAAATCATCTTTAGACTCAACAATTCCTCTTCAAAGATACTGGTACAGAGCTGCTGTTGCAGAAGGTGAATATTGGGTAGGGTACATACATATGGCACTTATTAAGCTGAGTTGTGCTCTACTGTTTCAATACACACTGCATTTATGGCTAATTTTTAAATTCTTAAATTCCTGACCAAACAAGGTTTTTAATGGACTTCTGACATTTTTTTTGAGAATCACTAGAAAACAGCAGCAGGAATGAGTCTAGTCTATATCATGATGAGGGCTGTTGAATCCTAACTCATGTCTCCTTCCTGACTGGACTATACAGAAAGCTCATGGGCTTGAATCATTTGGAAATGTAGCATAACTGAGGTACAGACAGAAAAACGGGTAAGGACTCACTGGTAAACATATAAAAGAAGAAAAGTATGAAAACCAATTTACTTTTATAAGCTCTAAGGTGCATCATTGCCTCCAGACCTCCCAAATAACAAGGTAATAAATCCATATGAAAACTGAACTTGCTACATCTGTGCCGCGGTTCAGCTGGGCTCATTTCCTGCACTTCCAGGCAACTGCTGCTAACATAGCTGCTTCTTCATGAAGATATCTTAGAAGTATTTATTTACAGGGGAAAGTCGATCTTTTAAAAGTTCTGTTTCCTGTGACTTCACAGCTGTTCCTAAGCATAGAAGGGGAAACAACTGCAGTTAATGTCTGTTATCTATCAGCAAACGTTGACTATATTAATAATATTAATTAGTCATTTAGAGGTTAAACAGATTAATTAGATGCTATCTTATTTTAATTTTCTGTATGCTAATTAATATTTTGTATTATACATTAATATACATGTATTATAATTTTATGCATGCTCTCCTCTTGATGCTTCTGTTTAAAACAATATTAACAGCTCACTGACACACTGCAGGCAATTTTTCATGAATTCAGTTCCCTATCATGTTATAAATGTCTTTTAATCAGCAGTTTTTGCATGGAGTCTTTTCTCCTCCTCCATCTGTGAAATCATGTTCAGGCAAACTTTTTTCCAGACACTGAGGAGTATTCAGGGGCTCTATCCACAGCTTTGCTCCAGTAAATTCAGTTTTATTTAGAGAGGCATCTGCATTTATTCAGTTCTGATTCCCTGAGCATAGGCTCCTGACCCGTTTTCTCAAACCAGCTTTGTTACATCTTTGTTTTGAAGATGTTTGTCTTCCTCAAAACATTTAGTACCTCTGACTTTAAGTTGCTTTCAAGCACAGCAAATATTCAAGAATGTATTACTGGCTGAAAACATCATCAAAGTGTATAGAATGTGACCAACCCCCGAAATATTGAGATGATCTGAGAAATGGGAAAAGTGTGGCTGTGAGTGAAAGCTTAAAGGTTACTGTTCCATTTTCTCGCTGTTAGGACACAAATTACAGAGCTGTCAGTGTTCTTACAGTGAGGGAATTCTAAAGCCTTAATCTACAATTTACTAAATTTTACTGCCAACCTATTCCAAGCAATGCCTGACACTCAGTACCTGAGTCTTTCCATGGTATTTTTATTGCTATTACAGCACATTCACAAAATAGCTTAATTGCTTGTTTTATAAATATATGAGATATTAAAGACGATGCCAGCTGTTCTCAAAACATCAGCATATTCTTCCCTCATGTTCCCCAAAGCAAGGAGCACTGATGAATGCATTTCATTATTCAGTGTAGCAGTATGTTAGAAGCACCTTCAGTATCTTCTCCTGGTACTAGCCACAACCAGATCTTATATTCCTTTACTCCATACATAACAAATTTATATTGATCTTCCTTTTGTCCACTCAAATTTGGGGACAAGTCCTCCATTCTTAGTGGTTATGAAGGGAGTGACAAATTCTCAATATAGTGCCATGCCTTCTGATACCAAATAAAAATTATTGAAGGTAATTAGGAGAATATAATTTCCCATCAGCCTTTCATACATGGATGGAAGAGTTTTTAATTTTCTCAGTTTCAAAAGTCTTTTAAGCTCCAAGTGACTGCAGGAGGTGAAAAACTGAGTGTGGTGCACTGTTTTATCTTGAACCTGTTCTGTCATAAATGTTTTTCACTGCTCACTCAAATCAGCATATGAACAAATTCCAGGGCTATGCCTTTCCAAAATTACTTGAGTCATGCTGCCTATGCAATTCTGAATCTCTTTTCTATTTATAATAATGGCCACTGAGTTTTACAAATGACGTTTTGAAAATTATAACATCCATGCATGTGACAAAAGCCACCAGAACAAAAATCCAGTGGCACATTTTTAACATTTGTTTGGAAGTACAAATACCTAAAAAGAGGTTGTAGTGAGGCTGGTGTTGGTCTCTTCTCCCGAATTGCTGATGACAGGATTGAGAGGAAATGGCCTCAAGTTATGTCAGGGGAAGTTTAGGTTGGAGATTAGGAAGAAGTTCTTTCCTGAGAGGGTGGTTGGGCACTGGAATGGGCTGCCCAGGGAGGGGGTGGAGTCACCGTCCCTGGGGGTGTTCAAAAAATGGGTTGATGAGGCACTTGAGGCCATGGTCTGATGGTCTGATGGTTAGGAATATGATGGGATAAAGGTTGGACTTGATGACCCTGGAGGTCCCTTCCAACCATAATGATTCTATGAAGTTCGGTACCACGGGTATAACAATAAGGATACTCACAATCACCACAGTTCTCCAAAGAGAGGAGTACACAGAGTGAGATGTGTGAAGCCCTGGTGAGTATCTCTAGCTGCAGGGTCCTCCCCTGCTCAGACCCTCATGCTTGAGATCTATTTGCTGGTTCCACTGAGGCTTTGTGCAGATTCAGGAGACCTCAGTGCAGAGACTTGCATGGATCTGAATGTGCTATTTAGTGTCAAATAAATACTAATTTCAGGACTCTGCTGCATTGCAGTAGTGTATCTTTGGACAGGTTTTTATAGGAAGAAGTCATTAGAGTATATATTCTTGCTAGACCTGCACCTGCTTGTTAGAGGAAGAAGAAAGTCAGAAACTGTTCCATATATTGGTTCCATGTAAGTTCTTTTGCCATTCCCAGCTGGTGTAAAATCTTGGCCTTTTTGTTTAGAACTAACCACGGGAAGTTATAACACAATTTCATGGAGTATTTGTGGACCTTTTCTTTACAGCTGATAGACCTGTCTGGGGGGATCTCTATATTTTATGTTCCTGTGTGATAGCTGACAGGCTGCAGTCATGCACCAGCAGTCCTGGTGCCTGCAGTGCTACCCATAATCACACTGAAAGAACTTGCCTGAAAACTGACTGTATTTAAACTCTTGTTGCACTATGTAGGCAGTGATATTAATGCACATAGCAAACTGGGGACTAGTCATAGCACTGTGCCTTTGGCAGATGGGAGATGATACCATCATAGTATTATTTTGGTTGGAAAAGACCTTTGAGATCATCAAGTCCAAATCTCTCCAGGGGTGGTGACCCCACCACTGCCCTGGGCAGCCTGTGCCAGGGTCTGACAATCCTTTCAGTGAAGAAATTTTTCCTGATATCCAACCTAAACCTCCCCTGCCACAACTTGAGGCCTTTTCCTCTTGTTCTATTGCTTTCTGTATCTTGTTCTCTGTGTTTCCACTGGTATCGGGTAGACCACAAAGTCTGTAAGATGAGGACAATACTTCTGGAATGTGTTTGGATTTATTATTGCGTGTTTTCTACCCCTATAAGTGTAACACTTTATGAATTTATGAATGACCCAGTGCATGTGTGGCCCCAGGCAGTGGTCCCCCTTTGGTCCCCTTATTTTAGACAAATCTTTCCCTGAACAATAATGTTTACATGACATCCATGCTTGGATTTCACTTAGATCTTGACCTGCTTTTGTGGAAAAAAGTGTGCAAAATCAATTGTATTGAATTATTTAGTTTTGTTTATAGGCTGCTGGAGCTAGAGAAACAACAAAGACAAATCTGAAAAAAACTCTGAAGTTGCCTCTATTTTGCAGAGTTCTATTTTTTTTTCCCTTAAATCTTTTGCAATATTTAATCAATATTTAATGGACTTTATTACCAAGTTTTCAAAATAGTCACCGGACTGGTTTTTGCTTTTTTTTTTTCAGTGCATGAAATAGTTTTACTGAAAACTGGTGTAATTAACATTTCAGTATTAAAGAAAATTTTAGCTTTGGCATAAGAAAGCTCTGATTTTTCCAATAAGAAATTGCAAATCTTTCTTCCTGCTTCTTATGCAAGTACATTTCTACCTTTCTGACTGTATTTTTTAATGACTATGATAAAATATCTCTGATTTATTAGAAAATACTGGTGAAGTTGACAATATAATTCTTAAAGAAGCTATATATGTATGACAACATGGTTTCTTTTTGAGCTGTTTATAGATACTTCTACCTAAATAAAATCCTTACAGAAATTTATTTAAAACATTTTAGGTTTAAGGAACTCTTTCTGAATTCAAAACGGGGTCCAAAAGATTAAACGTAAAATGCCACAGGGCACATTTTTAAGCCAGTCTGCAGTGGGAGTGTTTTGTAGAAGTCCCTGGAAATCCATTGCACATACCCAATTAAAATAATGGTCTCAAATGTCAGGTCCATGGAGAAGCTGTAGGTTTTTGGACATTTCTAACTCAATTGTTGGCTTGGATTCTAGAAATAATGCAAGTTTTGTTCTGATAAAAGGATTTTCCNGTTGATGAAGATATTGAACAACACCGGTCCCAGTACCGACCCCTGAGGCACTCCACTAGTCACAGTCCTCCAACCAGACTCTGCCCCATTGACTACAACTCTCTGACTTCTTCCCTTCAACCAGTTCTTGATCCACCTCACTACCTGATCACCAAACCCATACTTTATCAGCTTATCCACGAGGATGCTGTGGGAGACAGTGTCAAATGCCTTACTGAAGTCGAGATAAACCACATCTACCGCTCTTCATTGCACATACCCAATTAAAATAATGGTCTCAAATGTCAGGTCCATGGAGAAGCTGTAGGGTTTTGGACATTTCTAACTCAATTGTTGGCTTGGATTCTAGAAATAATGCAAGTTTTGTTCTGATAAAAGGATTTTCCCTAAGGATGGAAACCTTGATCTGCTTAGGTCCTAATGTTGAATTTGTGCTTGAGAAGAATTCCTTTTGCTTAATTCAGACTAAATTAATAAGCAGCTAAAAAACCTAAGGAAGTAATCAGACTTGCAATTTTCCTGGCTGTGAAAATAGCCATACCAGCCATACATAACACTAGAAACAGAGAGACATAGAAAAACTATACTGTGCAAGATGAAAAATGAAATTAGATGACTAACTTACAGAAAAGGGAAAACAAAACAATTTTTAAATATGTTTTCTAACATTTAAAATTGATTGGTATTTTGTTCTATGTAATGGCAATTAACTTATTTGGGATTAAAAGCAATATCATATCATATTATCACATTGTAGCGTTCTCGGCATTCAGTTCTAATATATTACCATCAGGATAAAATCATGAGCAGAGATTTTGCCAAGAACAAGAGAGTAAGGACAATCCCTGGGAAAAAGAGATGAGATACACCCACAGGCAAGAGGACTCGAGGGACTGAACCAGGGTATTCACAATATTTCTCTTTCTGTTGCTTCCATCCTAGTTTTTTGTTCTTTGTCCTTAATCATGCTTTGCTTTTATTCAATTGCTTTCCATGATGAATATAAATTCAATCACCTCTTAACAGAGTCTTGCTGAACCAAAGCCAGAGATGTCTGTAAATGAGTCTAAACTGCACATTGTTAAGTAAAAGCTGAAAAAGCTAAGGTGACCTGAGAGAGATGCAAATCACACCCAGAGTAAACTGTACTTCTCAGAATTTTCAGAGTGAGGAAGATATCCAAATTTCTCTCTAGCTATGGAACTGGGATTTTTTGCACATTTTAGGTACTTGTATTCCCCCCTGGATTTTGAAAGAGCATGCTGTGAAAATTCCTTTTCCACAATCATTTTCATATTTGAAAAGCTATTGATGATCTTCTGTGGCATGAGGTTCCACTTTGTGCTGAATGAATGAATTAGCAGGAAATTATATAGATAGTTCCATAGACTCCCTCATATACCACAAAAACAGCCCATCAGTCATATAAAGGGGCATATTAGCTGTTCCAGATATTAGAAAATTTGTACATTGACTCTGCCTATTTAATCAAGCATGTACTGTCCTTATGATGGATGCAATGGAGTTAAACATTGTTATTACCAGTGGCTGAATCTGTATGGATTATATCCGCTAGCAGTAATGTCACAAAATTCAAAGAAACCAAATCCATCCTGGAACTGATACACAACTGAACACATTTCCTCCTAATTTCTCCTGCTGACAATGACTGGACACACACTGAGTAGTCTCCAAGTCAGGCTAGCTTATCTGTTTCAGCAGTTTTTAAAAAAATGTCAGATAATGAGACACTCATCAGATTCAAAACAGCCCCAGAACTGAAGGCATCCAAGTGCTATTTTAGAAAGCAGAGTCAGAAACATAATTACAAGAAAGACTAATGAAGGGCACCTCCTCAATTTCCCTGTGGCTCTTGCTAAGAAATTAAATCGAGTTTGCACTGGATAAGCATGACTGAACTGCTAGAAATGAGGGGAAGGAAAGATTAAAGTGTTATTTTCGAAACAATAAATACATAATGAACAGAAAATAAAAAAGAAAGTCATTATAATGAGAAGAAAAGAGAAATTTAATGGATTGTATAAGACCCAGCAGTTAGAATTGGTACTAGAATGAATCAGTCAAGAATTTATTTTGGAATAATAACACTCAAATTTTGGAATTGTGTGGGAATAGGTTCACCTGATATTCCAAGAGTAGTAATGTTGAAGCTGTTTCTTGAGCCACCATCTGCCAGAAGAGGGAAACAAGATATCTCTACAGGTAGGTAGGAGATGCAATAACAAAACCCGTCAAAAGCAAAATAAATCTTTCCATTGGTGCCATTAGGCTCTGCATGAGATTTTGGCAAAACAGGTCCCTTCTGATTTTGGGATTAATTTCATGTGAAATCTCACCTCAGATTTCTGGAAGCCACAGGAGAGGAGAACTGTAAAGCCAAATATAGCTGGTGGAATAGCAATAAGATGTTTTGCACAGCTGGGAGAGCAGCAGTGATTCAAAATGCTAAATGCCACCAACCTTCACGTTCCAGATTTGTCCCACTTGTACAGGGACTGAGGAGGAGGCAAAGAGCTAAAAAGATAATACAGAAGTTCCCATAAAGAAAAAAAAACTATTTCAATAAAGAACAGGATCTGATTTTCAGAGCGTGAACAACTGAGATGAACTCAGTAAATTATTTGAGGATCCCACAGCTGCTTGGAGCTGCTTGGATATCGGAGCATTTAACGTGAGGGTGCAAACAGCTTCTACCTTACTCAGGTTGTCTCTTGTGGACTTGACACAGAGCAAGACATGAGCCAAACTGAAGGGATATAGCTGAAGGTTTTACAGCTGCTAGCTAGTCAGTCTTTCCTGTCTATGGTCTGGTGGGGCTTTACATATTATCTGCAAGTTCTGCTGAAGAAGAAATTTTATTGCACAATAAGATGTTCATATTGGCTTGATCCTGCAAGATCCTTCCTGAATTTAATATTTTTTTTAATTTACTCACTGAAAAAAAACAGTTAAAAAAATTTCCCAAAGGCAAAGGCTGAACAGCACAGACAAGAAATTTATATCCTGAGGGATATTTGTTCCTTAGATTTGATGTGTAATTGATCACCTATATCCCACGTTATTCTTTCTGATGTCTAACTGGGTAACTGAAATCTCTGAAGTTATAAACATAAGAATGAAAACCAGTAAGTAGTTAATTCTTCTGTCTGCTTCTGAAATTTAAATTTGTGTGAAAATATGGGTGTTTGGATCAGTGTTTATTCCCTATCTGTTTTCTATAAAAAATACAAAGCAGCAAAGGAATGGAATGTAAGTCTTGTGGACATTTTTTAAGCATAACTTCTGCATTTCTTGTTTTCCTGCAATCTCAGTCTCTCTCATTTTCTGTTCTGTTTTGTTTTGCTAAATCAATTTATTTTCCCAATACAATGTCAGCACTCAGGTTACCTGTATTTCTGGAACAAAAAGAGAAATCAGCAATCAGTTAGTGGAAATTTCCCTGTGGCCCTTTCCCAGAGAGCCCTTTTTAAAAGAGTATGAATCTTTGGCAAACAACATATTGTTGCATTAATTAATGCTACAGAAACTTGCTACACAAAATCAGAGGGAAGAAATGTCATAGTTGTAGCAGATATCTTTTTTTAACAGACTGGGTCCCTATTTATATTACGGGCTGTGGGAACTCCCCAGATTTCAATTACTAAAGCCATTTTCATGTTACATCCTTTGCTTAATTTAGTAGTCTTAGAATAAATTACCTTTTTCCTACACAGCTTTTACAAACTTTTTATTACTACAACTAACTCTCTTTTCTTCTCTCTTCCAAGCAATTTTTTAAAAAATAATAAAATTTCCTGAAAGCTTAAAGTTTTTTCTCCCTACCTACTGCCCCATTCCTGTTTTGGAACATGTTTTCTGTCATCAATAACAAGCTTATGAATATTAACACTCCAGCATTTATCCCAAATTATGGAAGCAAAGCTCTTAATCAAAGACACTTGGGCATGTGTGTGAAGGCTACCTGGTAAATGATGAGAGATGGTCCTCCAGAGATTCCATAGCTCACCTACTTTACTGATTTCACACCGTGATAAGCCTGCCCATCTCATAGATATTAATAATTTAACCTGCTGCATTACAGTTAATATCTCTCTGAGATGTGTCAGCTGGGGAAAAACAACAGATTTATGAACTTTCTGAAACAATACAATTGATCAAAAATTGAGCCAGCCTTTCCTGTGGAGCTAATTCCTAAGTGATTTATTTTCACTGATTTAAAAAAAGTGGCAGTTAGCAGATCTACACAAGGAAAGCAAAATCAGCTGAATTCACAGATGGAACCCAAACTCTCTAGAATCAAATGGAATTGCATTGAATGAGATAAATGGTATATTTGCTTGTGTTTACTCACAGAAAAACAGGGAATCAGCCTAATACTTAGGGAGGTCTTTGAATCAATTATCACATTCTTCTGATGCTCCACAGAATCCCAAGGACGCGATAATCAGTGAAATGACGATGGTATTGATTTTACTGTTTCAGCTGGAAAAGCAAGGATGCAACTCTTTCTGGGATGAAAAGAGAAAATGTAGCATTTCTGCTGCAAAAAACAATTACAGCAGGCATCAGCATGTGCTTTGGCTTGTTCGCAGTGCCCTTGGTGGACTGCACGTTGAGAAGCAGTAATGTGTATTTCAGGAGGTGCTCTACACGCAACAATCTCATTATTACAGGGTAGAAACATCAAGTGTCACAGACCTTCAATGTTTCTACGTTGTTTTAAGGAGGATCATTTGCTTCTAAATCCCTTTCCTCAGGAAAGTATATTTCTGTAGGGAAGCACAATCAGCCTTTGTTCACCAAAGATGGATACAGGAACCCGAGGAATATGGGTTGTGAGAGGAAATGGCCTCAAGTTCTGTCAGGGGAAGTTTAGGTTGGATATTAGGAAGAAGTTCTTTCCTGAGAGGGTGGTTGGGCACTGGAATGGGCTGCCCAGGGAGGTGGTGGAGTCACCGTCCCTGGGGGTGTTCAAAAAGCGAGTTGATGAGGCACTTGAGGCCATGGTCTAATGGTCTAATGGTTAGGGATATGATGGGATAAAGGTTGGAGTTGGTGACCCTGGAGGTCCCTTCCAACCATAATGATTCTATGGGAGCTGAGGCTACTCATACATTGCCATCCCAGGCTCTGTACAGCACAAAAACAGAGAAGGAGCCTCCACTAAACTGGTATTCAGGTTTTTGCAAAATTAAGCCAGTAATGTGAGGTATTTCTGTCACATATTTTTGGCTTGATTTGAATTCAAGCAAGGACCTAGTGTGACACCCCCTGAATTCACAAGCTATTCCTGTTTCTTCTCATTAGCCTAAAAAATGCTATAGAGTGGAAACTGAAAGCTAACATATCATTCAGCCCATATGCCTAATTTTTTACACTGAAGATTTATGTGTGAGGTTAACTACATAATTATCCTGTTTAAGACTATTGTTGGGTTTCTGAATTAAGACTGATGACACAGATGAACAAGTAAAGGTCATTCCTTGATGCATTAGTTCTTTGTTGATGGACAATTTAACACACAAATACTTTGTATTTAGCATGAAACCTCTTTCATGAAAATCACATCCCGCAGCCTGTCTTTATAAATATTAATTCACAAAATGCATGTACTTTGTGTAGCTCCTGACAGCCTCTGTGGTGGCACTGACAAGCTACTGGAAAAGAGGAAAAAAAAAAAAAAGCTGTAAAGTTTGATCCAAGCTGTCAAAGGCCATTAAGATACATATTTAAATTTAAATTCTACTGAGTTGCAGACCATAAGGATCAAGTTGAAGTCACTGAGATAGGTGAAGATGGAACAGTCAGCAGTATATTCAGATCTTAAAATTCACACTGTAGGTGGGAATCCTCCCAAAAGGGCTATGACAAAACAAAACTGGGGCTCTTAAGAAAGATGAGGATAGAATTTTTAGTGGGGCCTGTAGTGATAGGACAAGGGGTAATGGTTTTAAACTAAAATAGGGTAGTTTTAGACTACATATAAGGAAGAAATGTTTTACCGTGAGAGTGGTGAAATACTGGCACATTTTGCCCAGGAAGGTGGTAGATGCCCCCTCCCTGGAAACATTCAAGGTCAGGTTGGACGGGGCTCTGAGCAACCTGATCTAGTTGAAGATGTCCCTGCTCACTGCAGGAGGGCTGGAATAGATGACCTTCAAAGGTTCCTTCCAATCCAAACCTTTCTATGATTCTATGAAACAAAAAAAACCCAAACAACCAAGAAACCCATAAAAACAGGGACTGCCTACCAAACAATGCACAGTCTTTGAAATGAAAAAGTACAAGAACTGACAAAGAACATCAAGATATATTGCCAGAATAATAGAAACTGAGATAGGAAGAAGGCATATGTCCATAAGCAGCAAATCGAGAGATTTTTGAATAGTTGATCTGTTCTTGGAGGTGGCCAGAGTCTACCGATGCACAGGAATTCACAAATGCTGGTGAAGGCTCAGCACTAGGAAATTCTGAGACTCAGGAAAACATTGTCTTAGAGGCAAACTGTTCCCCAATTCCCATTAAAAAGAACAGGAGTTTGAATTTATACTGTCTGCACCATGTTAAAAAGTTGATGTGCTTATCAGTATCCTGGACACTTTTCTCCTACCTGATTTGGTTATTCTATTATCCTTTTTATATGTAGACCTGAAGCCACATATATTGTGAAGGGGCAGGGATTTGGTTTCCTCTACACATGAATATAATTTATCACTGTCTGTCCACTGGAGTCCAACACACTTCATCTTGAATTCCAGCCATTCAGTTAGTCCAAGCAGCAAGTAATTCAAATAAGCAGTCTGTACTGAAATACTTCTTGTATAACTTCTCATATGAAGAGGTAACTTATTGAATATCACAGACTCAGTAGCATATCTTGAATTGCTGAATTTTCTTAGGTGCTTTGCCTTTATACTGCAAAAAATAAACATGCAAATTTGATTTCAGTGATGAGGTGATTTGCCCACTCTGCTTAGCTTCTAAAAGGTCCCAGATCCCTGTTAGTTCACAAAAGAATCTGCAGATGAGAAACAGATGCTATAAAACATTTATCTTGATTCAGGAAGATCTAAATGCACTGTACTAGTGCATGTTACAAGAAAATCTTTACAAGCCGCATTATTTCAACAAAAGAGAAACTGTATCAGAAGGTATAGAGGAATTTTTCAAAATGAGAACAGGCAAATATCAGTACAATTATCAGAGGTCACGTATTTCAAGGACCTGGTTAAACTCTAAGCATAATACTGGGATTCTTTGTCTGCCTCTGTTACAAACAGTACAGTGAGTTCCCAGATGAAGACATCAAAAAGGGTTTTATTTAATTCACCTTCTTAAAAGATCTTTTCTATTGGTGCTATACATGTTGTAGTGTGGAAAGACAGAAAAACTCTAGCCAGATTTGCTGCAGTCTGCTTTTGATTTGGTTTCAGTAATAAAAACTTGTCCTTTCTTATTCTGGGTCTTGTTCCTTTTTACACTCTGATCACTTGAAAACAATTACAAGAGACTAAATCCACCTTCTAAAAGTGTATTAATTTTTGTATGCAGTAATAAGGCTTTGAATATATATTAATTTATAATAATTTATTAACTATAGAGTTTGTTAATAAATAAAATTCCAGTGACTTTAATTGTAATAAATTATATGTGGTGCTATTCCTATGTGATTGATTTGAAAGAGCTTCCAGTAACTCAAAAAGTAATTTCATTTTTGTGGGACCAAAACAGATTAGTGGCACTACTGAGGGCTATGTTGGCTGTATAAATTTATCTACTTTCATTTAAGCAACAGAAAAGTGCAGCAGCCTATAACATCATGGTGTTGAATTTATTATTTTTTTTTTTAGATTCACCATGGCACCACAGAAAGCAAGTACATAACTTCATCATTTCATAACTTAGATACTTAATAAAAGACAGTGGACAAAACCACAGTTATCATGTTATTAAAAACAGGGGCGGGGGGGAAGATTTTTGTGCTTATCTTAACTAAATTATGTAGAAATATTAAAAAATTTTCTTTGGTAGTAGAAAAGTGGTATTTTAAAGCTTTTTGTTCAGAGTACAGAAACCTTGAACATGCTGGTGCAACTATTGTATTTTTCATAGAATGTTTTGGGTCGAAATGGACCTTAAAGATCATCTAGTTCCAACCACTATGCCCTGGGCAAGGACACCTTCCACTAGACCAGGTTTTCCAAGCCCCATCCAACCCAGCCTTGAACACTCCCAGGGAGGGGTCAGCCACGACTCCTTGGGGCAACCTGTGCCACTGTCTCACCATAGAATATTGGTCATTATGGTTGGAAGGGACCTCCGGGGTCTTGATCGACAGAATAGTTAAGGCTAGGAGTCAAAGATTTTACTTGAAATATTATTTTTACTTTTTCAGTGAACTTTGGGAAATTGGTCCCTGCATTTATTTCTTTTGATCATCCTACAGGGAATCTACACAGTTGCGCAAACAAAATCACCCACTATGTCCATCAAAGATTATCTGTTCTTATGACTTTTTTTAACAGTAATCAAGCTACATAAAATCTGAAATTGCTTACATAAAATCTGAAATTGCTTCCTCAACTGGCATACGGCTGGCTCTGATGTGAGATGATACAGGGCAGACTATCTTACCACTTCTTTAATGGAAGATGTAATGGTTGAATCTGTGTTAAAATCTCTCGTTTTTTAGAACTTATATATTGAAACTTTCTTTCGATATGAAATTGCTACATAGTACACACAATATTTCAAAGCTTTACTGTTCAGAATAAAGGAATTTTTGAGACTATTGGGACGCAGTTTCATAACTGGGTGATTACTTTAGAAATGTGGACTTGCGGTTCACTGATCAGTGATGGTCACATCATGGGGCCTCCTTTGGACCTGAGTATGAGAAAGCAATTTAGAAGAATTTCAAGAGTTCGAAAGGCAAACTAACTTTAGGGCACCTTGTCCAATCACAGAACCATAGATTGGTTTGAATTGGAAGGGACATTTAAAGATCATGTAGTCCAACCCCCAGTCATGGGCATGGACATCTTTCACTACATCAGGTTGCTCAAAGCCCCATCCAACCTGAATTTGGCAACCTATGTATCAAGTCCTGTTCAAATCTCCACTCTTGAGAAGTCTCAACTATCAACCATGAAACAGGAAAACCTCAGCTGGAGTTCAAAATAGAATCCTCACTTTTAAAATAGAGTAAATAAAACCTTTCTGTTAATTCTGATTTTTAAAAATACCTTCAAATAAAGATGTTTACATTTCTATTATTGATGGGAACGTAACTACTCTTACCTGTTTTCAGATTACTACACAGAAACACCTGTCATAACTGGATCCAGACTCTGCTATGTGCCAACCTGAAGTACCTGAGAAGATCTACACTCAAGAGGAAAAACATCTTGTTCCATCTCAGCCCTTTCTGTAACCAGATTGTTGCTTTAAGGAGAGACAGTCACAGATTCTAGATGTTGTGTGTAGAACAATGTGATCATGGTCTGTTTTTCACTTTCTAGGCAACTGTAGTTACGCTACAAAATGTAGGACACATTTTTGAAAACAGAGGTTATCGTGTCATTTGAAGGTCAAATTCTGATAGAAATGTGTATTCTTCTGTGACAACCACCCTGCTCTGCTGTGCCAGCATGCATGGTTCTAAAAATGTGTGTCTGTATCTGCTGATCCAATACCTTCACAATTTAGTCCCTTAGCAAAATTTATTTTCTGGGATCTTTGCCAAAAGTTTAAACCCAGAGTCACGGTGGTTTTTCTGAGAGGATTATATCTCTGTGAAGAGCCAAAAAGCCTGCACTGGGAAGCTGTCACATAGCCCTGCTTCCAGAGCTGTATATGACAAAGCAGAAAGCCTTAATGTCACTATTAACAAATGTAGTATCACTCAGCCTTATCACCTCCTGACATGCTGGGACTCCCTCTTTCCAACTTCCTTTTATCTTCTTACTATCCTCGGGTACCTATCACTACAATAGCACTTGCTGCACACCAAGAGAGAATTTACATCAACTGTCATGCTTCCCTGGCTAATCTTTCATTTCTTTTTACCTTTTGAATGTAAATTATCCAAATACAATGTTTTTCAAATCTCCTCAGCCTGGAACTTTAGGAATGCTCAAACCCTATCTCTGGTCCACCAGGAATAATAATGACTCCTGCACGTCTCCTGCTACAGTGGATTCCATGGAGCTGATCTGAAGTATCAACAACAACAAAAAAGGTGAGTTAACATTTGGATTTGTGAAAATATTGAGCTGATTGTAATGTAGATTATACGAGTATAATTTCACATGCAAGGAGCAATGAGTCAAGTTACAAAAGAGGTCTGAAAAATAATGAGTTTTTGCCTCAACGTATATTATTCGTTCTGTAGATATTAATGCTTGTCTTCCATAATTCATGAGCTGCATTCATTTTTGTGGGATCCCAAGGTTTTCTGACACATTTTCACTCCCTGGCAAGGGAGGGATGAACAGAGCAGAAGCTCACGTGTGGAAGATTGCTGATTTTTGTAACATTGCAGAGACCTGAGCTGCTACTGGGGAAGCCAATAGGTGAGGAGCCAGTGCTTCGGGAAGAAACCATTTGGTGTAATGTAATATGTAATTCTGATAATATTATAGAGTTTTTTACTGCCAGTTTCTGTAATGATTTATCAGAGTGAATAGGTTATATTTATGGGTGTCCTACAACTATTTTTCTTTAGAGCTATATCCTTAATTGCATTTTTACACAATATATTCTTGACTTTTGTAGGCGAAGCTGTGTTTTGCTATGTGAACACAGCTTGTCGGGGTGCAGCGAGGGTGGCTGTGGTGCAGCAGGAGCTGTAGATCAAGATGGGCCTCAGTGCTGAGCAGCTCCCAGGTGGCTGTGAGGGGTCTCACCTGGTAGGAAGGGGCTGCCTTCCGCTCTGCTGTCCTGGAGCTGGCCCTGGGCCCCCTCTGTGGAGGGCAGAGGATGCGCTTGAGACCCTCCCACATTTCACCAGAAATTTTTCTCTTTTAATTAAAAGTCAAATAGTGAGCACTAGGATTCAGAAATTAACATTCCATTATCAAGATTAACTTTCCTTTGTTTTGCCCTGGTTCTTGTCTCTCCCAACTCCCTTACTGCACCGTGCCAGACCATTCCACTCCAGGGCAGAGCCTATAACCCCTACTTGTAAGGATGCCTGTGGTGTGAATACAAAAGAATCCAAGCAGCTTTTATGTTAAAAAATTCATTGTTTTTAAATCAGTGGCATCGTTTTTGAGTAGCTGTGGGACAAGGCAGTGAATTTTTGCATTAATCTCAAGAAAGATGGATATGGTTCATTCTACCCATTCGTCATTTTGAACGTTGCTACATTGTCTCATTTTGCCCATTTACTTTGTAGAAAAGTAGAATTGAAGGGAATTAGGTAACTTGTAGTCATTGCCAGGTTAGAATGAAGGGCTTTTCAAGGACCGTCAACATACAAATAGGTTTACCTTGGATGCACTGGTGACCAGACACATTTTTAGTCTTTGGTAGACAAGAATGGAACGTCCAAAAAAAGCATGACTGCCACTCAGAATGAAAGAATTACTATGTCAGAAAACTAGGCAAACATTACAGAGGGGGAGTTGAAATATTTGGAGTAGGAGACAAGAAGATAGGTAGTGTCAAAAGCAGAGATGTATTTTTAATTTTGTATTTTTCCCTTCTGATTTAAGAATCCTAAAATAACACGTTCCAAATGAGTAATAAATGCCAGGCTGTTTGCAGAAGTCTGCCTGGTGCCATTGCATGTTTATGTTGTATTGATTTTGAAAGAAAGAGTTCCTAAATAGAGGCTTATGTTCATTTGAAGCAAGCTGGGGGTCCTGGTGAGAAATGGGCTGTGAACTTAGCAACAAGTTATGAGACGCAGTAATTGCCTGAGATTTAAAACTGCAATGGTGCCCCTGCAGACAAGGGATTGGCTGGTGTCAAAAAGCACCATCTTCAAAAAGAATTGTAGCTCTCTTAAAATTCTACCTCCTTTTACAGTGACATTTAATCACTATCTTCAACTTGTGAACTCACCTTTGTACACTTGTAGCTGATAATGCCTGGGATCTGCTAAAATCTGTGCTACAGCAGAAGTCTCTGGGCCTGAGTGGATTCTGGTTGTAAATCAGCTTGAAATACCTCTTCCAAGTGCAATGTCACTCAGTGAATGCAAAGCTCATGAGACTAGGGAGCACATAATACCTTGTACATGTAAATAGATGATTAGAGTTTAATGATCTTATGCTTTAGATTACTTCATTGAATAAAATTCATGTGTTTTCTTGTGTTTCACAGTGGGATTATTTTTAAGCCTGACTAACAAATGTTGTCAGACTAGTTTAAAACAAAGCAAAAATGAAATAATAAAAAATGACAAAATTAGAAAGCATCTGAGCCCTCTTGAGAACTAAAGTCTTAAAATATTTTAATCAGCTTCTGTTCATCTGCCTTTATTTTTATATTCCTGAATAGAATTATGCTCATCCCTATCACCATATAAAAGTTCTTCATAAAGAAATTTATCCCATCATAAAATCTGTACCACAAATAGGATGACCTCCTCTCTGAAGATGCTGCTCTCTCTATGTTGACTATAAAGGGAGTGTAAATGACCATCTTATATTACACAACATATGAGATAAGAAATTGAGGTGATATGAATACCATGTGGAATTCAGATTCTTGGATAACCATTCAGAGCTAGGGGTTTTTTAGGATCCCAATTTCTAGGAAAGTCAACAGGACTTAAGTGAAAAATGTTTTCTGGATTGGCCTTTTATATACCTGACATCAGTATATAATCCTTCTCCATTTCTTCTCTGACCTGCCAATACAGATGTAAACTTCTTGGACCAGGACTGTTCCTCATTATATGAACACCATTTAAGACTTCAATGCTGATTTAATTTTATTCTCTAAGAGCTGTTTGCTATAGGATTCATAAATATTGCTAACAATAGAATGTATTCTGCATTTTCATGTTCTATTTATTAGCTTATTAGCTGCTGTACAACTTCCAATCTGCCCGAGTATGGAAGTTCTAAAAACTGAATGAAGACTTAAGACTGGTTTTACTCTGCACTTGTATAACACAGAAATGGAATAGGTATGCACAAAGATTATTTATAAAGTAGCAAAATATGGGGAAGAAACACCACAGATTTTCCTGTGACATTCATCTCATAAAATAGCATAAAAGGAACATAATTTTTTGTTATATGTCAGTTGACTTTCCACAAAGATCATTAAAATGTGTGTGGGTTAGTGCAGGAGGGGACACAAAGATAGAAATGTTTCAGCGATGGTTAAAGAACTTTAGGTAGGTTGCTTTGTTTACTGGTGCATTTTCAAACATGTGAAAGGTTAAAAACACTAGGGAGATAATCCCACATAATTTTTCCCCTCCCACGACACTGAGTTGCACAAACACAGAATGAAAGCATTCCTCAATGTATTTTTTAAATTTATTCTTATTTGAAAAGTCAAAGGCCTTTTTTTAAACAGTAACAAGGTCTTAAGAAACCATTTATTGACACAGATTTGAGGGGTCTTAGGAAGGAATTAAGTTATAAATACATGCAAGAGGCTTTACTCTAAAAACACAAGCCTTCCTGAGACAAGATGCACAGGGTAAGTATTGAAAATGTGCTTACTGTAATCTGTAGCTTCTAATACAGCAAGGAAGAAGCATCTCCTAGGCTTAATCTTGGAGCCACACTAGATATAAATCAGCAGAGTAATATGGCTTGTTGGTGCTCCTTTTTGAAGCAGTGACTGATGTTGTATATAGCAGTGATCATTAAGCATAAGGTACTAGAGGTGGATCTCATAAAAAGAAGTAATAAGAATGTATTTTTCCTGTGTGGAAGAAATCCAGATAATTTTAAAACCCTGTGCGTTGCTTGCACCCGCCATAAGTATGTTGATGACTGAGCAGAAAATGTAATTTATAATTGCATTAGAAGTCATTAGAGCAGCATTTGTTCTCATCTTCTTTGAGGGATTTGGACCCTGAATCCCTGGGCTTTAGTTAAACCTCTCTGAGAGATTCTCTCTTGTTTCCTGAGCAGCTCCTGACCTGTCACTTTGACCTCTCTGTAGCTGAGAGTGATTTTTCTCTTTTGGAAAAGAGGGAATCTTGGTAGTTCCTGCATATTTCATTCTCAATAGGTCTCTGATCACCACAGAACAAAGACTCTTGGGATATTTTTTTATTACTAGATGATAAAAAGATTTAGCCCTGTTCTGTTGCAGCCCAGTTCTAAATGACGTTCCCTGTCTCTTTGAGATCTCTCATCCTTCAGAAATCTTCTGATCAGTTTGGGCCAGGATGTTGTCAATAACAGATCACAAAAGTTGACAAGAGATGAGATGCTGAAATCCAGTCCTTAGGTTTTTATGCTAGGGATTTGTGTCATGTTCTGTTCCTAACTAAGCTTCAGTTTTGGCCCATGGTAATCATTTGCATACAGCCTATTTGCTTCCCTTCTGGATTCCAGAACTGGTGATTTGCAGCTGGCTCAGTAATAATGTGCTGTAGGATCTTCCAGGTCTGTTTTCCTTAACTCAGTGGATTCTTGCCAGTGCATGCTACAAATTCCCCCAAAGTTCAGCTCATTCAGAGGTATTTTTTTTTATATGCCTGGGTGTTGTTTGCTTTTCTTAGATTGCATAGGTCCTCCTCATCTGTAGTTACTAAATTCTAAGTAGAATAGATATGCATTGATCAACAGACTTAAATAAATCCTTACAAACTTTTTCCTGTTCTTGCTACTCAGCTCAATGTTTGGTGCAATTACAGTGCTACACAGTAACCAAGATATTTGCATAAGGTTAGATGGAAAATAGGAGTTAACCTGTACATAGCACTGGAACTTCTTTCCCATTTCCTGGTTTACCCTTTGGCTCTTCTTCACTAGTAAAGGCATCCTCCTCCTTCCAGAAGTGAACCACTGTAAAAACAGAGCATAGGAAGCACAAATGTAAACAAGGACAAACATTTCTTTTTTACAGTCTTCCAATAGTCACTTCAGCTGTCTCAGACATCTGTTTTAGCATTCACATTCTTGTTTGGTCACTAGATAAATAAAATAAAAAATAAAAGGTCACAGGAAAAGGGATTCAGGAGAGGGTGAATGGACTACAGCTGTTAGCCTGGTGCCTGAACGAGCAGCTCTGTTGGACAGCCTATGTTGCCCCTCTCTGGTACCTTGTGTGGGTTTTGTGGGAGAGTGGATGGAGTCAGCAAAGGATCATGTCATAGCAAAAGGGTCTGAACTGTGCCCAAGCCAACTCCAGTGAATAACCTGCTAGGCATTCCTGTGGCGTGATGAATTGGTTTTGAGGTCTGGGAACCTGGAAGCCTGAATGGATACATAAGCGTTTACCGGTCTGCAGTTACATCCTCATTAGTGTATTAGCACCAGGGGGTGCTCTTGGAGAGATCTCCTGATCATTTCCATACACCACGTTTTGGTTGATGCTATTGTGCCTCAGAGTACAGAAACTGAATTTTATTTGGATGAAACCAACTTGGAAGATCCACTTAATCTGGAAACTGGAGTTTTTTAATAAAAACTCATCTAATTCAGTTCAGGGCACCAGTCTAGATACAGTCTGGAACAACCCTCCCAAATATACCTAGCAGACACCAAATGATCAGCGCTGTTTCATGCTACAACCCCACTCCTCATAGGCTGTGCTACAAGTTAACATCTATACCTATGCAACACATACTAGTTAGGGTTAGAATATTGTCCTATTTTCAAAACTTTCCCCCAGGCATTAATCATGAAAAGAACTCCAGAACAGCCAAGAGATAAACACAGACGTTGCAATAAGATTTTGCTCTGCTGGGTTCCTCTTTGTTCACCACCTAATTTGTTTCTCTCTTTCAGTGTCTCCACTGATATAATCACAGCTGAAAGCACAGCACCTCAGTCCTAAGATTTTCCAATTCTGCCCAATCCTGAAATGAATAGTTTGAGAGTTTCTGAGCTTCTCTTCTTTGCTCAAGAAATGTTATAGGGAACATAAAATCATTTCAGCATCCCCTAAAGTTCCAGCCCCCGTTCATTTTTAAGTGATTCCTATATTTAGCTGCACAGTCTTGCTGAGGTAAAATGTGGCTTGTACAACTCCACCTCTCTGTGGGACATTATTCCATGCATTTGATGAGTCTTCAGAGTTTTTTATCACCACGCTGTGACTTAAAATCTGCTGCTTGCAGGGGCAAACTATTGGCAAGCAAAGTCAACTTACCACAAAAGCAAGTGCTGGGGGATGTTGAAAAAGGAAAGGAAAGCTGAATGTTTCATTGTAATGCCCCTTTCATTAGATGTGAGGTTATTTGCTGTGCAAGCAGCAAAACTGTCCCTATTCTCTGCATGGATGCCAAGATCTGCCAACTTGGGAAGAGGCTGGTAGTTCATAGAGAAATCACTGTTTCAGTGAAGCTCCTCAGACACTTCACAGTTCTGTGGAAAAGATTTTTTTCTTTTTTTCTTTTCTGAAAAGCAAAATGTTTCTACTTTTTGGCCTTGAAAGAAAAAGAAAAATAGATTTCCTAGAAATTAGATCCTTTCAATGAAGAAATTAATTGAATCTAAACCCAGCATTTTCCAGTGTTGACAGACACTTTTCAACCTGCTGTTTTCAGCTATGTTTTGAAACAGAAAGGGATTTAAAAACAAATCGTTCACGTTTACTGCGATTATATTCTGAACACGTATAAATGACAACTTCTGCTTTACATTTTTACATATCTATTAAATGTACCCTATCATCCTACCTTTCATTAAAAATGACGTTAGCTTGTGACACAAGCTCTTGGATTGCTTAGCATGTGCAAACACCTTGGAAATACGGGGATATTTTTGTTCATGTTTCACAGTTCAAACTTCTAGGTGGAGAAGGTTACCCAGAACTCAGCATCACCTTGGAGTTTCTCAGCTCCCACTGCAGGTGACTGACTCACTTGAAGACATGCAGGTTACTGGGGAGAGAACCGAGATCTTTGGGGCTTATGGGAGAGAACAAAGAACTCAGGATTTTAATTGTAAGTTGAAAAAATACTGAAAGTCATTGTTGCTTTTGTCCTAATTATGGCAATACAAATTGCAAGCTTTTGAGAGTAGGTATTACAGTGTTTACAGTGGCAGTTATTTTTCTACAGATACATGGCAGGAAATAGATCTAAAATTATGCAGTAAATGAAATAACAGACAGCTTTCCCAGTATGGCATGGCAAGGTTTGATTCATTCAACAATTCAAGCTATCACTTTCATAATAAGCATATATGCAAAGTAGTGCATAGGATGTATTCTGTAACATCAAATATGTTATTTAATATTTATGCAATTCTTTTAAGGATTACAGTAATTCTTACAAGGCTAAGGACTTCTGAGGCTGTGGTGCTTTGGTTAGGAACTGGTAGCTTCATCTCAATTTAGACTGTGATGGCTTTGTGTGCCTTTGAAATTTATATTTTCTTCAAAGAAAAAAGAGCTTTAAACATGTTTGGGTTTTTTGACCCTTTCAGCTTGGAGTTGTTTTGAAACAAACTCAATTTGGAGTAAAGAGAGTTTTCTAAATTTTAGAATGTTAATATAAATACTGCACAGTGTCAGTGTAAAACAGGTGCCCTCTGTGCAAAGGTCTGTGGTTTTGTTTATGTCTGATCTCTTGAACATCAAAAGTTTCTGACTGTTGCAGAAGGGGCTTTATAAGAGAGCTGGATGACTCAATTAAAATTGCAAAGCATAATGGCAATATACAATTATATCTCTGGAGCTGAACTTTAGTCTTTTTTCTCTCTCATTTCTCTCATTTTTATCTATGTGTATCATTATAATTGATACAGAGCTACAATTTTTTAAAGAAATACTTGAGTTTTGATGCCTCTATTTTTTTTTTTTATTTCTTATATTCAAGACGCTTTACATTTCAGAGAGTGAATCAGGCACTCTAAAAACTCAGACTGGCTGCTCATATCTTGTCTGAGCCTTATTTTCTGTCTCTAGATACAAAATAAGTTGCTGTAAGAGGTTTATCAGCAAGAAGGAAAACACACAAAGCTTTAGCCTCACTATTCTATTCTCTTGACAACAGTTTAGCATTGCTCTGATTCTACACAGAGCGTGAAAGATATAGAAAATTCAAAAGAAGCTGTGGTTCTGTGCCACAATTAAGAAAAATGGATTTCTCCCTTGCAGAAACTTGTGCTAGGGACTCTTTTCCACCATGTGCCTGATGCAAAGATGTATGCCTGGCTTGTGACCTACTGTTGGAGGACAAAAGGAGGACTCAGATCCCCCACTGATACTTTTAGAGCTGGAAGCCACTGAATTCTTACTTTCATTCAGAAACCCTGCTCTGTGTGACTTTTTGAAAGTGCTTTGGATATAAATTGACACTGGGCTAATTCGGATTGCTGTTACTACAGTGTCTACCTAGACAGTAGGCAGCACAGTCTCAGTTTTTCAACCACTAAGTGCTCCAGCACAGCACTTTCCCTTCAGATTATCCCTGGTAAACCAGTCACAAATTTCTCTTTCTGCCATGTCTATGAAGCTCACACAGTAGCAGAAAGCTATTGTGCTCTCATTCTCTGAAAGGAAAATTGTGAACAAGTATCTAGTTTTCATGACCTATGAGTATTTGCAGATGGAAAAATTGCACCTTGTACACCTATCAAATTATTGTGTTTGTTCTATAATATTTGCTAAACTTTCCCATTACTATCTATAAACTGTGATTATTCTTTTTATCACTCTAGTCAAGTAAATTTAAATTTAAACCTGGTAAACACAAACCTCAAAGCCCCTCTCTAGAAGTCACTAATCAGATTAACACAATAACTAAATTACAAAATTGTTGTGTCATAAAAACACAACAATAAATAAGTGGGAACATTGCCAGTACTTCAGAGACCACTGAAGATTCAACCGTATGCCAATGAATAGCTTGTCAAGCTGCAGCTAAAGTCTTTTCATTAAAAGACAAGTATCTATACCCTTATATCACAACAAATATACCACGAAATGTTGACTTCATGGTATATCCAGATGCTTCCTTTAAAAAAACAAGGAGATAATAAACCCAAACAATGTTTTCTGGGCTAAGATCTAAAGGACCTAGTCCTGAAAGAAGTGATGGGAATTTTCAGCCTAAATCTGTGGACTGAAAACAGCATTGTAACAAATCACAACCTGACTGCCTTGTTCAAAAGTGGCCTTCTCCACTAAACTGCTAAATCCTTGGTTTGCTATTGTAAATCTAAAGAACTTCTTTTTTCACTGCCTCTAGCAGGAACTAGAGACGTGAGCTTTCAACCTCTCTTTACTGTTGCAGAAAATTACAGAGAAGGACAAGTTATAGTCAGTTCAGAAACAATGAAAAATTGAGGTTATTTTTGGACTATATTGATTTGAGAATGCTTTGATATTTTTGCACCGCTATAAATCTAAACTTCTCTCAATTCCAGTTGCTGAGCATGAAAAGGATCACTCCTATTAACTATGTTAATACCAACATTAAAACATCAGCTGGTAATTTATCCCCTTTCTCCACCAAGACCTATACTGCAGCACAGTAAATATGTTTTCATTATCCAGAGGAAAAAAATGGGTCTGGGGAAAGGTGTAACTCTTTGAAGGAGGAAAAGAAACCAGAAGATTGAGGAAGAAGAGAAGAAAAAGGGAAGAGTCAGAGGAGACATGGAAAAAGAGAATCAGAAACTCAAGAGGACTGAAAAGTAAGTGTAACTAAACCCGTTATTTGGCTCCAAGAATGTGCTTTTTTTCTTTATTATTACTAAAGCCAGCTTTCTATTTCAGTACCTACAAATAATGAATATTTCATGTTGACTATTTAGAAAATACTCAGTATTTTTTACTAGCAGGAAACAAGACAAGACCATATGAGTTCTAAGAGTCAATTTGTAAGAAAATTACAAGGCTGGAAGACAAAATGAGAGGATGAGACGATTGAGAATCCTGAGACAAGGAAATTATTTTAAGAATTTTATTAATTAGAAAGCAGTCTGATGTGTTCATGTATTCTTTTTTACCATACTCAACACAAATCTAGCATAACTGCTTACTTACCACATTCATACATTACCACTAACAACACTGGGGACCAAAGAGGGATGAATTATTCAAGGAAAAATTGTATAAATAGACATTTGAAGACATTGTTTTGCCATATCTTTCTCTAAATGTAATAATTCTCTTCTATTTATACTAGTCTTTTAAATAAAAATTCAGTAGAAGAAAAAAAATAGAATAATCAATGAACTCAATCTAATGGAAAAAAAGAACTTTATTGCTTACACAGGAATTTCCCAGTGTGCGTAATTAAGTGCATTCCTAAAGAATTTAAAGCATTTGAGCTAATATATCTCTTTATAACTTTACAGTGCCAGAGCCTCTAACTAAACTCTGGTAAGTACCTACTGCTTTCTTTTACCCTGCTTTCGATGCCGTTGAGTTAAATATTCCCTCTAGAACAAATTAGAGCACAGAACATGTCAAGCCTTCCCCTAAAAGCCTCGGAAACTTTAACAGGAAGCCTGTTATAACTGTGGGCTGAATTGCTAACAAAGATGCTCTGTTCTTTTTTGTTCGCAGAGGCTAAACATTCATGGTAATAGTAGGTTCTTTCCTAAAACCCAACTATAAGAAATTAATCATTATTACTCCTGTGGTACCACACTGATTATGATAAATACACAGAACTAATTTCAGTGAATATGGAATTCTGTAGGAATCTCACAATTTCATTTTGTTTGAATTGGTATCCTTTTCAAAACAGTGTATTTTGGGGTTGCATCCACAACAGGATCCTTTTGTGATTACTTGCACAGCAGAAAGAGATCCTTTTGCCAAAAGTAGTTCTACAGGTCAATATTTACAGCAGTGTTGGTATAGCATAGTGTTAAACAGCTTTCTTTCCTCCATCCAACAGGATAGAAGCTTATTCTTTAAAACTAGTTGACTAAAATCTGCAATTGTAGGAAGTAAAATATGTCTGAACTGATTTTGTTCTAGTTTGCTCAATTAACATTACTTGCTAATCAGTACATAAAAATTCATAATATGTTTTATAAGCCAAAGAAATATTTAATATTTGCCTCTGGCTTTCCCAGGGAAAATTGCCCAGCAGCAGAACTGCTTATTTCTACTTCTAAAAGGAGACACAGTTGCCTCATAAAACGAAATCTAACTATTGATTACATACCTAGAGGGGCCAGCATCCACACTGTTGTAGCCTGAGATGGCACCAGCTCGGTGGAGCTAATTTAAACCAGCTGCCTATCATGTTACTTCATCATTATCAAGAACTGTTATCATTTTCCACTTAGATCTGGCAGTCAGTCTCTGGCTTGCCTAAAGAAGCACATTTAGATTTGCCAGCTCATGAAGCCACTGATGTCCAGAACTATAGGATTCTTACGTAACAGGTCAATATTTTCCCTGCTAGGTGACATTAATGGCTGCTGCTCAAATGGCTGGGGACACAGACTGCTTCATGGTGTAAGCTGGGATTCAGCCACTGTGTTTAATTAGTAGTCTTCACTTTGAGAAATTGCAGCAATATGTGCAAAATTAGCAGTTAGTTACACATGCATACACACCCAGGCAGGTTCTGAGCTTACTCAAGTTGCAGAGCTGCTGTTTTTTTCAATATAGATAATATAGAAAGCAAAGAAAATGAGAACAGTGCAGCTGAAGCTGTCTCACACTTTCCCAGCCTACCTCACAGAAAATGAAATTAGGAGTATGTTTTCTAGGCACCTAAAAGGCAATACTGCTTGACACTTGCCCTGTCCTTCCTCTTCTTGACTGCTGGTAAAATATATCCTTTACTAAATATTGGAAATGATACAAATTAAACCACTTAGCTTCATTTGACAGAGCTGTAAATTATGCTAGCTAGACCAGGCAGCAATGACTTCTGTATTTAAACAGGCACATAAATTATGACCGAGTAAGTGCTATGAAACATGAATTCCAGGGTTTGGGGAACAAAGTTTCACCACCTCAGTCACAGGTAGCATAAAGTGTTCTGACTTAATTTTAGTCTGTCTTCAGTGGCATTCATGGAAACTGGTACTAAATCAGGGTGTTTCTGCCCTCCTCTGACCTGTGTTATGTGTCTGACAAAACATCGTTGATGTATCCCCATTAACCATGGAATTAAGAGCCCTGCTTCTACTTCTGCAGTGATTGACTGGACAGTTCAGCATTCAATAAGGTTAGACATTAATGTGAGGATAAATTGTTGGGATTTTTTTGCTGCAACGTCGCTGAATGCACCCAACCTCCCAACATCACAGAATTTAAAAAGAAACAACACACAAGTCCCTGGTGTTGTTTCCTAGTCCTGGGTTTAGAAATTGCTTTTGCAGTAGCTCGCAGCTACAACTTAGAAACTGGTCTGATTCTCATCCAGCAGAAAATCCTGTTTCTCCTCCTACCTGTCACTGACACGATCGGTGGCTGAGAAAGCCCACAGAGCAGCAATAAAACATGATTTCTGCAGGGAAACCCCTGACACATTGTTTTTGAAGCTCTCAGATACAGCTGCAGTGAGCACAGTCACCAGAACGCAGTGTTCTTCCAGCGCTGGGAATGCAGATCCCTGTGCGCCCAAGTGTGCTCTTACGGAGTCTGATGTACATTCCCAAGGCTGTGCAACAAATGACATGCTTAAAGGGGAATGCAGACTTTGAAGCTGTATTAATACACTGTCTCATCCCATTTTGCTGTTCCCAGGGCTATTTTCAATAGAATTGGGTTAGAACAAAATCCTGCTCCGAGTAGCTTCGAGATTCCACCTTCTTTATTACACCAAATCCAGATGAAATGGATAGTGGTTTCAAAAAATTCAAGTGAAACCTGAACAAATTGTCCTTTACTGTTACTGAGCACTAAATCATCAGGCCATATTCAAACACTGCAGTGTTTGTTTTGCAACTTCTGTCCAGTCCAACAAGTGGCCATTTTATTTGGCTTTGCACTGCTCGTGTTGTTCATGCTTGTTCTTCCATTTACCTCTTATATTTAATTGTCCTGCTTCATTATGTTCCCTTTTGGGTCAAGAGTCATTTGAAATGACTGTGGCAACTGTTGTCAAGTTTCTACGATATTTACAAGCAAGAAAAAGAAAAAGTAATTACACAATCATTTCATTGAAGTCATAAGGCCGTTCTTGGCATGAAGTGTTAATTAGGATTAAAGATAGCAGATGTCTCCTCCAAGTCACAGTCTCCTATTAAATACTGCACAAGAATACTAAATACTGCAAATGTTAAAGACTTGAATTTCTCACAAGTTTATTATGGGAGCATTAATACTTCTATATTAATATTTTAATTATGTTTATTATGGGAGCGTTAATACTTTCACTGTAACCCCACAACACCATACACAGTGTATTGAGTACTAAAGCTACAGTGCTGCAAATGTCAATTGGCTCATAAATAATATATACCAATTTCATATATATATGTATAAATGTAACTATTTAGACTTACCAAATTTCACTGAGATGCTGAAAATTAGGTGCAATAGTGTGCCAGCTGAAAACATGTCCCTGTCCATCACGATCAAGCACAGTTATAAATGACATATTTTGAAACATGTAGGCCTAGGGTTCAGTAGACAATTCCACTGAAAGCAGCTAAAACGGAGTCCTCAAGGCTCCCTGCTTTTGGATGCTTTGGTGGGATGCCCAGGGCGTGGTGGGTATTGGCCAGGTTTGGCAATGCCCCAGCCTGGGCAGCAGAACATTTATTGCAGTGTAATCCTGGGCCACAAGATGGCTCCCAGCACATAAATTCAAGCTTAATAAATTTTCAGACTATATACTTGACACGATTTCATCAAATGGCAACTGCTGAAATACGCTGATGCATTAATGTTTAGAAGAACTGTTTAATTAGGCACAATCATGAGCAGGCACTTGCATAGCAACTAAATAGAAACGTTAACAATTTGCTTTTATAAATGTTTAAATATTACATCTAGGGCAATTAAGATGCACGTGGTTACATCGTGCTGATTGAGGTTTGTAATTCCTTTGAGCTTTGTCCTCTGAAGTTTATTTTGTCCATCAGAGCAGGTACTCGGGAGAGAAATCACAGAATCATAGAATCGTTTTGGTTGGAAAAGACCTTTAAGAACATCAAGTCCAACTGTTAACCCTGCACTGCTCTGTCCACCACTAACCCGTGTCCTTAAGCATAGCATCAGCAGTATATGGTACAGCAGACAAGTTCACTGATGCTCCACAGGTGCTGCAAGCATCTGTGTTGACATGCACAGAATAAGTAAAACATTCTCAGTCCTGACTCTGGTTTCATTAACGAAACCGTCCATGACTTTGGAATTACTCCAGTGCTCAACCTACAGCCAAGGGCTGTGCAATGCATCTGGGTGTGCAGTACAGATCAAACTCTCCAAAGATCAGCAGAAACCTAAAACCTATTTATGTTTCTTTAATGGCCAGGACACTTCTTACTCTGATCTCTCCCTGTGAAGTTGTTGAAGGTTAGCACTAGGTGAAGTCTGTCTTTTCATTTACACTGATTTCTGAACCCTTGGCATCCTAAGGCATTTGTCCTATCCTAGGCAAAGACTGCTGCTAAGCCCTAGAAACAGGTTTTGTTGGTGCAAATTAAATTTTTCCATCTCATACCAAAATTAGCAAGCTAACCCGTAATAGACTAATAACACATAATAGACAAAACCTTCTGAATTAAACTATTTTGTGCTGGCAGTGTTCTGCTACTCCAAGAACTCTAACCAATTCAGAACGCTAAAATCCTTGATGGACATAAACTGGCAAAAGAGAGTTTAAAGTTCAAGTTCTTGGCAGCTGCTCCCCTAGAAGAGAGCTCTGCCTGTACTTCAGTCTTGATTGCTCCAAATGTCAACGAGCACAAAGCAGTTATGTCAGGGTAACTTTGTGAGTGTGGTGTGCAGAAGAGAAAATGAGGGCTTTTCGACATGGTGACCTAGATTTAATTAGTCAAGCTGACATGGAGAAGAATAAGCAGTAAAGGTAAAAGAAAAAAAAATACAGTATAAGTAAACACCTAAAATAGCATTTTATGTCTTTGAAACAATAAGTAGATTTATTTTTTTTTAATAGATAGTAATTGCTGAAAAATAAAAAGCTACTCAGCTGTCATCCTAGGCTTGATTCCAGTGATTTTTGGCCAGCTGTTTTTCTTACTCATCTGGTTGTTTACAGACTTAGGCAATGGGAAACTGGAAATTTTCATCACCCAGACATGTCTTAGTGAGTGACTTGAATGGACTTGAACCCACCTCATTTTTATGTCCTGTAACAAATCTGAAGGTAAATAACTCCAGAATGAACGTTGGCTGCCAAGCTGCACCTCTGCATCAGAACTAAGATGAGTTGACAAAACTGTCAAGCTTTAGTCAGCATCACTTGAATCGTTCCTAAAACATATAAAATAATTCCACATATAGGAATATAGGAACCCTTGTCTGGTTTCAGGGCTCATTCCAAACTCATACCAAGAATCAATGCTCTGTCTCCTTTGTCCTACAAAACACCTGCATCAGACTGACTCGGGCAGATGCCTAAATCTCTACAAAGCCCTCCGGTTTTCATTAGGTATTCAGGCACACAACAGGGCCTGCCTCTGCAGGATGAAGTCCTCAAGTTGTGCTTGTGCCCTGGGTTGCACACTGACTTCAGTCCTCAGCAGGACTGTGACATCCATCTTACTCAAAAGGACAACACTTTCAGTATGTCAGTTGGGTAGCACGGGGACACTGATACTGTCATTGTCCATTTGCTGCCTCATTCGGGTGAGAGGGCTGACAGCACACATATGCCACCTAAACCCATGAGTAAGGTGTACTCAGAGCGCAGCTCAATCAACTTCCAGTGCATTCTGCTAATCCACACTGAGTTAGGAAGCCTGAGAAATCGTTTACATAAGAAATGGACTGGTTTTACTGTGCAGATGGGCCCTAAGCTCGCAAGTGCTGACCCTTACATATGTGATCCTTACAATGAAAACCTGGTCTTCTGCAAAGTGCCTAGATACATTAAATTCTTTTGAGAAAGGAGAGGAGAAACAACTTAAAATAGGGGATATATCCCATTTTGATATTTTTCAATCAACAGGTGCACTTTGGGGGTCTAAATGGCTCTTCCATTTGACATTTACTTTAACTTCTGATATTACAGTTTAATTTATATGATTTTGTAAAAAGTAGACCAAAGTGTTTGTGCTTGTATTCATAGATTAGACACTAATACTATGCATTGAAAGGACAAAGAATAAAAGTGTACTTTGCCCAAGAAAGTTTAAAACAAGGGTGAACATAATCACTGCTTTATATGACTCAAAGAATGAACAAATGTAAAGTCTTAACAGTAAACATCCTTTGGTCTCTATTAATGACAATAATGAGCTATTCTGTGAAATTAAATTTTAAGTGGAACTTCTTGAGTGAGCACAATAGGAATTTTCCAGCATAATTTTGCTGTTTCATTTTGGAGATATATGACAGATTTTAACATCCTTAACCAGTGGAAAGATTCCCATCAACTTCAATGGGGCTTAAATATGACTTCCTATCTTCTACATTTTTGCAGTGATATTAAAAACAGAGGTTGTTTAAAAGTGTTAACCTGAATTCTGAAATAAATTTAAAATGCTCCTTTTTTAACTTTTTTTTTAACATTAATCCTGCTATTGCTTCCCCTCCTGAAACCTATGAATTCTTGAACTGATGATGCATTCCTTAGGATCAAAATGTTTTTCTCCAACTTTTGAAACACCACCTGTGAATCTTCACAGATTAGCTTTTCTTCACCTGCACAGGCTCGAAATGCTTATCAATTCCTATAGGCAATACTTGTCTCTGATATGAAAAATAGATGGAGATGGTGGAGTTGTCTGACAAACTTTTTTGGCAACAAGTGTGATTTTTCTTTGACTTATCAGTGCACGTAGCCACATAAGACTAAAAAAGTTACTTTCATGTAACCTTTTCAAGAATCCGTTATATGGAAGAAAAGCCATTATCAGCCCATGAAGCTCTACAGACTTAAGAGCTTCCACAACTACAAGACCTAAGAATGAGCCAGACAACATTGAGTTTTTTGGTCCTTAAGGTCTCAGAGGAGTTATGAGCTCTTAGGAAAGAGTCAGAAAAAACAGCTTCTGCAGTTTCACTTGGTACTGCCTCTCGGGTTTTTGTCATGTCCCTTTAGCTTCAAGTTTATTATTTTCCACAGCTTTTTGGTAGGATAAAGTTTATCTGCTTTGATGGAAAAATCAGCCTCTTTAAAACTCAGTTTGCCATGAGCTGCAAGATCTTGCCCCAAGGCAGGCAAGAAGCATGCACACATGCTGCTGCATTGGAAAAGAGCTGTAACTTCCAGGAGAGCAGTACCAGCTATGTAGACCTTTCTGCCTGTGAACATCTTTTTGTGGACTACAGGTAGGCTGCAGGTGGCTCAGCCTTTCCTCTGAGTATATAGTTGAGGAGAGGATTCAAGTAGCTTTCTCCTTTCTGCTTCCCAACTGACATCAATACAAATAGCGTGAAAGAAAAGCACTGAGAACCCCAGCTAGCCACCTAAAAGGCTTGATAGCGACCTCCATCCCAGTGGGATCAGTTCTCTTTCCTTTGCAGTCACACTTCAGAAAATGAATAGCATTGAAAGCACCTGCTGTGACTGTTTTAGGGGTGGGATGAGTATGAAATCAAGTTGTCCCCAGGGTCATTGTGGTTTGCTCTGAGGATCTGCTGCAGTGCAGTGACTGCACTGCTCCTACTGCAGGGTTGTAGCTTAATGCCACAATGGAGCCTGAAATCTCTTCCTTGCCAATTACCCCTATAACTCATACTAGGTTTAAAAGTCAACATGGGTTTTGTTCAGCAGTCAGCTGCAAGCTGGGTCTAGATTCAAAAAAAATGAATCTGAAGTATTTGTGTTTGATAGATCACCACCAGCTGATACATAACTGGAGGATCAGAACACTGCAGCAGGATAAATTTTGATTTCTAATTTATAACTAGTGTTGTTTATTAGCTCTGCTGATAACAGTTGAATGATTCCAAACGCTACTGCAGGTCTGTAAGGAAAATCCCCTCTTCTGTAGCAGGATAGTAGTGAAGGTACTGTAGCAAATTCAAAGGGGCTGAAGGCAACAGGCTAAGGCACCACGGTTGGAGTGGTATACACAATTCCAGGGCAAAATTGAAAAGGGGAAAAGATATGTGTGACTGGTAAATGTTTACCCTTTAAACACTATACACGTGCTGTCTAGACACTCAGGCACATCAATCACAGTTTACCCACTTCTGTCACCTGCCTCCTCCCTGCTTTGTGTGAAACTGGTAACCACAGTACAGACTGCCAGCGTTATCTGGTAGTCCCTGGAGCTCCTCTTTTCATGCCTGGCTTGATTCACAGAAATTATGAGGCTGTTCCTGTAAGGAAGGTTGTCTCATGGAAACAGATTCTTCTTGTGCACACTTAGTGACAATGTACACACACGTTCAGTCACTGGGGGCACAAACAAGAGGAAGAACAAATATTTGACAATAGAAGGCAAACCAGTGGATTGTCCTCAGAGGAAGGAGATGTGTCCTTTATCAGCTTAATATGGAGACTTCACAATTTACCTTTGTTTCCTGAAAAAGAATCACATTTTTAAAATCCCACAATATAAATCGCTGATCAAGCTCTGTCTTGAAAATCAGTGAAATAAGGCAAACTAGGGAGAAAGATCTCATTGGGGTATCACTAACATTGTAAGTGCTCCCTCCAATGCCAGTCACACACCTCTCCTTTCTGGGCTCCAGCCATCCTTCTCGCAGCAAATCTAGCACTGGTGTAGTTCCCGGTAGATGATGGTAGTATGGAAGCTTGTGCCTCTGTTCTTCCACAAACATAGCCAGTGTTTTACTACACAGAAGTTAATTCAGAGTTCAAAGACTTCATCTGATGCATAGTGGATATATTAAGCAGATAGGTTTAATAAAGCCTCCCTGGCATTAATTCTCTAGCAATAACGTAGTAAAGTGAATTGGAACCCTACTGCAATGCTGATGGTTGCTTTGTAACTCTATGCAGTGTTAATAGCTGTGAACACTTCCCTGAAGGACATGCCTTCAAAGGCCACCAGAAAGCAGATAATTAAATACATTTAAATATGAATTAGCTTGCTGCATTTCATGGTTTAAGGCTGAACTCCCCTTACAGTAAAGATGTTCAGGATTCAATCCCTCCACGCAGGGAGAAAGTTAAATAAAACTCGACAAAACTAGGCTAAGGCAGTACAAGGATTAGGGTGGCTCATGGGGAGGAATGGAGGATGGGTTGGAGGAATCAGGAGTAAAACAAGGCCGTGGTTATTTTGCTGCCTTTCTCCCATCCCAGGCACCTGCAGCCCCAGTGAGCGACCTCCTCTGCCCGTTTGCTGAGCTGGACCCGGCTGTTCAGGCTACAAACGGGCAGGATCCGGCCAGGTGAGGCAGGAGGGACACGGGTTAGCCATAAGAAGTAGGGTTCGGAATGGCACGAACGGCTCCACGGGTGGAAAGCGGCTGCACACCCACTGCAGTGTTGGAATGCCGGTAATCCCGCAAACCCCACAGCCCCGTGCCCCGCCCGGTGCCGGTGCGGGGGGCAGCTGCCCGTGGCACAAGTGAGCAGCAGTTTAAACCCTTAGGAACACTCTCTGTTACCCGTGCCCGGCGGTGCTCCCCCGCCCCGGCTCCTTCCTTCGCTGTTCCATCGTTGGATCGCGGGGCAGAGCCCGGCTCCCGCCGCGCCGTGCC